>CM038222.1:23881094-24023040 GCA_021442155.1 Cymbidium sinense
TTGTGTGGTATGTCCTAACTAGGCTTTAGAGTTAAGATTTTCTAAGTGTAGAAAGATTCAACTTAAAGGGTGGTTTCACTTCAAGTTCTTTAATTTGCAAGTTTTAATTTGTGTTTCTTTTGTTTCATATAACCTACACTTAGCAACTAAGTGTTGTAAAGAGAAGAAAAGAGGTTGGCCTTTTCATCCCTACCTTAAACCACTTTTCTAAAGCCTATTAATTTGATTTAGTTCTCTTTAGTGAATGGCTTATTACACATTTTAGATTAATCCTAAGTTTAGGTTCTCTTTAAATAATTCTATTCAATGTGAAATGCTTCTTAAGATTAATCTAATTGAAATACTATCACATGACATGCTAAATCATTCCTCTCCATCACATGTAACATGCATATGATTAAGTCTTAAGTATACCTACACATACAATATGTTTTAGCATACTTGAATGATGGATGTGAGTATGTACATTTGAAGCTTTATATTTCTCTCTGATTGAATTATTTTTTCATATTAATTTAAGGCTCTATCTAAATTCTTATGCAAAAAATACATAGGGATGAAATTAAACAAGTACATGTCATTGTTAACCAAGGAAGTGAGGTAATCAAATGACCTCCTTGGGTGTAGCTAAAGCCTCATATTCCTGGGATATCCAGACTATATACCATTACATTCAAACCATATGTAAATTTACATGCATGAACATAAGAAAGAGCGCTCCCAATCATATGATCAATTAATTTAATCACTTGAGCAATTGCAAATGCATGTATTTTTAATAAAAAAAAGGATTACCATTCTCTAATTAAATACACACATGTATGTATAAAAGATAAGCAAGTAAGCCTTTTGTTAAACCCCGAAGTGAGGTAATCAAATGACCTCCTTAGGGCTAGCTAAAGCCTCATAGTCCTAATGTCGACTATATACCACTTTTCTTAGATACATACACATGTATTCATAATTTGGAGAATGAAAATCATGCAAAAAAATTGATATTTAATTTGATTGATTCATTTATGTATATGAATTAAAGCCTCATCCAAATTTAGTATTGAAATACATAAGAATGAAATCAAATGGAGTAATGCATTGTTAAACCAGGAAGTGAGCTAATCAAATAACCTCCTTGGGGCTAACTAAATCCTCATATTTTTGGGATGTCCAAACTATATACCCATTAACATTCTCACTTACATAAATCAATACATGAATAAACTGAAAGGAGCTTCACTTCATACATTTAAGCTATAATCACATGCATCTCCTATGTATTTATAACTTGCATTTATAGCATATGTAACCATTCATTTATAAGATTAGGAAAATATGTTTGGATTTAATAGTGATAATAGCCACATATTATATAAATTAAATCAACACATGCAAGCTTGACATAAAGGAAACCCATTTGACTTAATTAATTTTGAAAAGATGAATGTGTGATTTCAAATGACATACAACATTTAACATGATTGAAAAGGAATGAATGAGCATAAACATGTGATTTCATTCAATTAAATTAATTCCTAAGGACAATCAAATCAAATAAAAGCATTTAAAGAAAACCAACACTTTTTAGTTATCACTTTCAATTTCATATTTGATTTGGTTTGAAGAAATGAGGAAAATTTGTTGATCCTAACCCATTCCCATGTTTGTGATTTAATTTGGTTTAATGAAAAGTAATTTAGTTGATTTTATGGGTTAATTAGGTTGTATGCATTAAATACATTAATTAACCCTTACCTATATTGCCTAATTTAATTAACCAAGTAATTATGATCCAACATGATATGTACATACATTGGAAATTAAAGCAATGAACCTAAGAAATGAAAGAGGCCTAATGCAATTGGCTCACAATTAGTGATTAATTAAGTTAAGAAACTTAATTAAGTACTTTCATGGTTTTCCACACATGTGGGTTAACCATAATTTCCTTAAATGTCTTAGGATATTGAACACCTAAAGATCTACCAATGAATTGATTAATTAAGATTCCATGTGATTATAGTTTCAAATTGATTAATTAAGCAATTTAATTAATGAATTAAACCATCAATTAATCCCAAATTAATTTCCATTCAAGTGAAATGGACTTAGGGAAAAGATTGGGAAAGAGGTCCCAATCTCATTCCATGCCCATTCACATTATTTCACAATGATTAGCAAGCTTAATTAATGATTTTCTTACTATTTAGAATATTAATTAATTGTTTAATTAATTAGGAAAGTAATTAAGGTTAAGATAACCAATTTTCCTAATTAACCAAGCAATAAATACCAAGAAAATTATGGGACACAAAGGTCATCCCATTAATCAACCTCAAAAAGTTTGGGATTAATTACTTAGGTAATTAGAGAGTAATTAAGCTAATTATATTTTAATTAAACTTAAATTAAGCCTTAATTATTATTCAAAATTAATTGGGATCAATTTTAATTGAATCTCCTCTTAAATACCTTCAAAATAAAATTATTTATTATGATTTTTCTATGATTTGTTATAATTTTCCAAAGTTTTTGATTTAAATGATTTTCCATGATTTTATAAAGTCTATTAATTTATTTTAACTATTTGAACTTCAATGCAATATCTCCCAATTCATAAATCCTTTTGACTTGAAATTTTTATGGAAGGTAGATTTTACGTTCAATTTTTATCTCAAAGAATTTCAAATCAATTTGATGTGTCTTTATAGTTTAATTAATGAAATTTGATTTTCCCTAAAGCTTAAATTAAGCTCATAATATTCTATAAATTTTAGGGCTTTTGGATTCATTGGATTCATCTCAAAAAGATAAATCCAGAAGCTTATTTTCAATTTTAGTTAAGTATTTTATTTTTTGTGAATTTTGAAGTTTCAGTGTTTTAATTAATTTTAAAAGCCTAAAATCCCTAATTTCTTACTTAACCTAGTCAAGGTTGATGACCATGCAGGCCACATGGCACTATGATCGGATGGATGTCGCCGCCAGATGAGTGGGAATGCAATAGGATGCATGGATCGACAACCATCTGATCATGGATCGATGATGTGATCGATATGCATTCCATGATCTAAGCCACATGATCCATTGAGAGATCCACAATTGAACTATCCATCTCCTAATGGGAGATCGAATAGCAAGCATCTAGCACAAGAAATGGATGGAACACTATTCTGGGATTTTGTGATTCTTGTAAAGAAATTGAATGAAAAACTTCATTTTAGCTCAATTTTCTAGCATCTACTAAAAAATCACTCCAAATGCATTGGGATGATGTAAAATAAAAACAATTCAAGGGTAATATAAAGAAAATTTTTAAAATTGAGCAAAAACCATTACAAATAAAAGAACCTAAGGCTGACTATAGTTTTAGAATATTATCTCACCAGGATTGATTTCTAGTGGTGGTGATGATCCGAGCATGCTCTTGAGTGGATGAAGAAGCTTTAGAATGGGTTTGGGCTCTTACTTCACTTTAAAATAAAATATCCACCAATGGCCGCCACTTCCTCACCAGAATCCAGTTGATTTTGATGGCTTTTACTCAAAAACCAAGTGGGAAAGGTTGCTAGTTGGTTTGGGAGCTCTAGGAGAGTGAAATGAGTGTGTGAGGAAGAGTTTTTGCCTCTATATTTTCTATCTCCTTACAATGGCCGAAAATCACCTCATTCATGGTGATTTTTGGCTCCAAGTGGGTGTCCTTTTTTTGAGGTGGTTGGGATTCTCCTTAGGTGGCTTAATTTGGTTGCCCAAGGAATAGGAGGTGACTGCTATGAAGGACAAGTGGGTGTCCTAGCAAACAGAAGTGGAGGTCCTTCATTCCAAGTGTTCTAATGATGGAGGGGAGGTGATTTCACCTCACCATAAGTCATGACCCAACCACCTCTTGGTTAGGTTGGACAAGTGTCCTTGGAGCCTAGGTGGACCAATCATGAGTGTCAAGTGGCCAAGGAAGAGAAATGACCATTTATATGGGTGTTTTGTCTTATGTGATCCCCTTAGCCCAAAGGTAGAGTGGTCATTTGATATTGAATTTGATTTAGAAGATTTGAAATGAGTCAAAAGTGAGTTGGACCAAATTTCATTTCATTTGGAGTTCATTTGGTTCTCAATTTGACCCATTTGGGTCATAAAATGGTTAGGTTGACCAATTGGTGAAATTGGGTCAAACTAAGGATTAGGTCAAGTTCATATTACTATTTGGAGAGGATTGTATGCGTTTGATTTGGGTTTAGTCTAATTTGTCATGAATTTAGGTTAACTTGGGTCAAGAGGGCCAACCAGTTTGGTTAGCTTGAAGGTCAAGTCATGTTTAAATATTGATTGTGGGTTGATTTAAATCATTGGTTTCAATGAATTTGGCTTAGGTTAATTTGGCTAGTTTGGGTTTTATCAATTGATCATCCTAGGGTGATCAATAATCATGACATGAAGTTTGGATTTAATTCACTTTGATTTGGATTGAATTGATTTTGGTTCATGTAGGTCAAATTGGCCACTTTGGGTCAAGTGAACCAATTGGATTTAGTTGGCTTGATTTAGTTGAGTTTATATATAGATTTAAGATTGATATATAAAACTACAATTGGTTTGATTCAAATGAGGTTCGTTTGAATATTTCAAGTCAAATGAAGGTTTGACTTGGGTTGATTTTGGTTTGACTAGATGATTGTAGGTTTCATTTATATTTGGATAGATGATTGAAGGAATGATTGATTCAAGAGAAAATCCATTGATTTTGGCTTAATTTAGATGGGTTTTGGCCAAGTTCAAGGAAATGGCTTAATGGGTTTAAATTGGGTTTTGATTTGATTTTTTATTTAGGTTTGGCTATTTGAATTTATATTTCATTTATATTTGAGAAGATAATTGAAGGTACAATTGATTATAAGAAAATCAATTGAGTGGATTGAATTGAATTTTGCTAAGTTCGTGAAGGTTGATTAAAGAGCTTGGGAAGGATTTCAAGTTTAGATTTGATCTTGGGTTTCTATCATTTGGAATTGAGTTTGGACTTGGATTTGGATTTGAAATTGAGTTTGAGGTTTGGTTGGAAATTTGGATTTGAATTGAATTTAAAAAGGTGTACATGGATTTGGTTTAGGCTATAGGGTAGGTGATTTTTCTAAGTCCTAAGGCATGGCCTAATCCTATGATTAACCCTTCTAATTCTCTTTAGGTAAAGTGTTCACCCACTCTCTAGAAGTGTCTTATGACTAAAGAAACCTTAGTGTTTAGAAGGTTCCTGATCTAAGAAGAGGAGGTTGAAAACTCACTCCAAAAGTGAGGTCAACAAAGGACCACCCCAATAGGTGTGGTGTAATCACAAGCACATGTATGGTTGACCAAGGTGATCAACAACATCAAAAAGATTGCAAACACTAATGAAAATTATTTATACCTAAACCCAAAAGGTAGATAGAATCATGATCTGAGTAAGTAGCTCTCCCCAAGGGCATAAGAGAGCCGATGGAATCCATGGGGATTGAGTATGTGAACCTTCCACTAGAAGTTCAAGCTATCCACGAGGATATGGATTTGAGTTTGATTGTGAATATGATTTGTTTGGGTGTATCCACTGGGGATTAGAATCTATAATACTATTGATTGGGAATGTGAACATTCCACTAGGGAAGCAGTTCTATCCATTGGGATAAGAGTTTGATGGTATTTTTTATTCCACTGAAAGATTAATTTGATTGCCTTAAGGAGAAGTTTGGTTTGTTCAATATGTTTTAATTTGACTACTTGGAAGGTTGGTTTCAAATTTAGTTTATTATGGACCCCGCGATGGACCCACTTAGAAGCTATGTCCTGACCTATCTGATTTACAAATCCAAAGGGATAGTCTACTAGGCATAAGGTAGGACTATCCCATCTAAGTGGTTGCCTATTGGATTGAAATGGCTATACTTAGGAAGAAAGCATAGTAGAGTTACATCTTTCAAAGTAGGGATCAACCGCCTAGGTGATATGTTGAATCATAATAAATTGAACGACCACTACTGAAAGTGAATGCCACTAGGGGACTTATGTCAACTCAAAACTACTTAAGATTAATTTCATTAATTTCAATTTTTTTTAATTTGAATTGGTTTGATTTCATTTATTTTAATTTCATTTGATGGATCCCATCATGCATGGACGCATCGAGAAGGGGCCATGTCGACCTTGGCCTATCTTAGATTTACAGATCCAAAGGGCTAGTCTACTGGACGAAGGGTAGGATAATCCAACTTAAGGGGTTCCTTTCAGTGTGCAATGGATTTGCTAGACAAAGCATAGCAGACTTACATCTCCAAAGTAAAGAATAACTACTACGGTGACCCATTGGATGTGCAACAAATTGAACAGACCTAGGGCTTCCGCGTGTGCAATGATCGGTTGAAAGAATGCATACAGACTTACATCTACCAAAGCCTGACACCACCGAGGTAACCTATTGTTGGCAGAATAGATTGAACCTGACCTAAGGGCGACTATTGAGAAAGTGTCATGGGGGACTTATCTCAACTCATGAGTAGTCAGGCGATTCCTATAGGGAGTTTTGCTAACACTGCCCTAAAGATAGGATGCCTACTTGGGAAAGGTGTCGTAGGGGCATTACTTCATATATATATATATATATATATTATTTGTTGGACTAGACCTATCTTAGATTTACTATACCAAGGGAGAATCTATGCATCCAATAAGATCTCTAACCAGGGTGGTTAATAGAAATGGGACTATCCAATCCAGTAGTAACCTGGGTTGTGTCTAAATGAGGTTGCAAAGGACATGAGCCAAATAGAGTGCCCACAAGGGAGGTACCACTAGGGGCATTATCTTGGACCCTATAAATAAGAAAGCCTGTAGGTGTATGGTAGCCAACTCAAGGAGATAGTGACTTACATCTACCATGAGTGGTGTATCCACTGGGTGGGTCACACAAGATAGCAACACCAACCAACCTAAGGTTCCCATCAGTGTGCAATAATTAGTCTAGGAAGAAGGATGTAGACTTATATCTCCCTAAAGTTGAACTGATTGTAGGGATAGTTTGTCATCTTCTTAACATGTGCTATCTGACCTAGGGCTACCTTTCAGTGTGTAATGGCTATACTTAGGAAGAAAGTGTAGCAGACTTACATCTTTCGAAGTGAAGAATAACCACTGGGGTTACCCATTATTATCATAACTAGTCGAACCCAACCTAAGGGCGACTACTAAGTAAGGAGTCACAAAGAAGGACTGGACTCAGACTTGAAGTAGTCAAGAAGAAAGGTGCCACAGCCTTACCCTAATCCTCTACTGACCAAGTCAGTTCACGATGGCTAGTACAATAAGAAAACATATAGTAGATTTATATCCTCTTAAATGAAGCTAACATGAAGGTAGCTTACCGACCATGTGGTAAAGCCTACCATGCTAACACGATGATTGTGAGTGTGCAATGGTCAAGTCTGGAAGGAAATCATAGTAGACTTACATCCTTCTAAATAAGGGACCACTACGGATGCACGAAGGTAGCATCATCGCTAGAGCCTAATGAGTGAGTGTCATATGGGTTATCCCACATCAAAGTAGCCCATGATAAGATGTATATGTGGGTTTGTCGATATACTCAACCAAGTCAATTCATGATGGCTAGTTTAAGAAGAAGGCCGATCACACAAGAAGACCTACCATGCAACAACAAGGCTCATCGGGTAAATCAAGTTAAGAAGGAAAGCATAGATTTACATCCTCCTAACAAGGGACCACTGACACACTAGCAGGATAACACGCCAACCGACATAGTGAGCTAATGAGAGTGAGGTCATGCTATCCCACATCAAAGTTGCCCGAGACAAAAGATGTGTATTTGTTCATGTGTTTGTTGTGTTAATGTAGGATAGGATGCTCCTTACACCTACCTTAAACACATCAAAGAGTGGATGAAATGGTGCCACAGGGCAATGTGACTCCACCAAGAAATGATGTCGCCAAGTTCTCTTACACCTAACTTAATTGTACTAGTCAAAAAATGATGCCTCTTGGGTTCTTATACAATCCTAATGGCACCAGAATCATATGTAGTTTGTGTTTGTGTTGATGAAGGATAGATGCCACTTGGGTCTTTACACCTATCCTAAACAAGTCATGGTGGATTCGCAAAATAAGCAAATAATGCTTCCAATGAAGAAGGGATTTGATGAATGGAAAGATAGGATTTTTATTGACGATAATTATTTTCAAACATTATTTTAAGGATAGTATTTCTTTAAATAGAGCCCATTGATTGGAAGCATCGGGCACTCCCTTACCATAGTGGTTTAAACTATTTTCCATCCTTCAAAGCACCAAGGTAGTCCTTTCAACAATCGAAAGTAGAATCTTGATTTGAAAATTTTTGAGATAGACTAACTTTGAAAGAGTTTAAACAGCAATATTCAACATTAATTGAAATCTTTCTCCTATTAAGTAGAGTCTTGGAGGATGCATCTTTAATGTCACTATAATCTCTATTTAGATCAATCCTTATTATCCCATGATGCTTTACTACAAGTTAGTCCCCTAAAGTCATCCTTATAGGGATTCAACTTCAAGATGTCATAACCAATCAAAGATAACTACTAGATCATAAAGATGGTCTTCCTTTTCTTTAACCTTGGTGACCAAAGAAAGGCATGACCTTATAAATTCCAATGGAAATTGTAAGTGTAAATGACCTCATCCTCTAGCATGACCCATCCTTGAATAAGATACCGCATGTAAAGAGGCTATGTCTACTATCAAATTTGAAATAGGTAATGTGGATTCATCTTCAAGACATGCATAATCAAATCTAATCGCATATATGTGGATTTGAATGTCCTTTATTTTGACTGGGCATAATGTTGGGTAATCATGATAGTATCTTTCTTCTTCAATAAGGTTGACTTCAAAGATCTTTCTCTTGGTGCAAATGTTTGCATTTTGCAAAGTAGGAATAGCAATAGGTTCAATTTTGAGTTTGTAGACTGCTACCTTTATAGATGTATTGGGCCCTTCATTATGGTTTTAGGTAAACCAGCCTTTAAACTACAAAAGTAACCTAACCAAGTCCTTGGCATTTTCTTTCTAACTTATCATGTATGGATGTTGGGAGGGTGGGTGGACTACCTTTATGTTCTGAGGTTAATCCCTTAAAACTCATTGGTTGATGATCTAATTTTCTTCTCAACGTGGAGTGTATCCTCTACTTGAAAGTCTTCTAAATTCTTAAGCAAAAGTTGGTAGACTAGAAAGATGATTTAATTACTTCATTTGAAGGTTTATCTACAATGCTGAATTCTTGAGCTTGAAGAAAGAGAGAAGTGGAAATTATAATAAATATATATATATATATATATATATATATATATATATATATATATATATATATATATATATATATATATATATATATATATATATATATTAGAGCAACTCTTAACTTCCAATCCTATAATAAAATCATGAGATAGTAAAATTGGTCAATGTGCTCGATACCCACTAAGTTTCTAGTCATATCATTCATGAATTATCCTTTTAGAACTTTTGTTTTACT
This sequence comes from Cymbidium sinense, assembly GCA_021442155.1. Taxonomy (NCBI): domain Eukaryota; kingdom Viridiplantae; phylum Streptophyta; class Magnoliopsida; order Asparagales; family Orchidaceae; genus Cymbidium; species Cymbidium sinense. The sequence goes on from CM038222.1 coordinate 23,890,642, forward strand.
TATACTCCAAAGACTTGTCAAAAGTAGACTCAAAATATATTTCACACACACACACACACACACACACATATATATATATATATATATATATATATATATATATATATATATATATATATTCTCCTTTTCTTCAAATTACATCAACACATGATTTATTTGATTCCAAATCAATGTGTATTATTGGTGCTTTACTTTTCTCTTTTCTTCTTTTCTTTCTCTTCTTCTCTTTTTCATTTATTTTTTCATTTTTCTTTTCTTCTTTTCTCTTTTATTTCATTTTTTCTTTCTCTACTTTTTTTTTTGAGTCTTTATTTATATTGTGTTCTCTGAGGGATTTCTTGTCTTTCTTTCCATAGATATTCTATATTGAGTATGACTTGAGGAGGTTGTCACTAACTAAGCAAGGAAGAATCAAAGTTAATCAAAAAACTTCTCTATCTTTCTAGCTTAAGGTAACCTTCCAAGATAGTTTAGAACCTTAAGATTAACCTTCAAATATTTGATGCCCTTATTTTGATTGTGAGGTGTATCTTAAGAATGATATAGAATTTGATTATTTTCAAATTTGCTTCTTCCTATGGTGTTGATCAAAGTGGTAGGAACCTGCCACTATAGCAATTGGCTTCTATGATATCTACTTCTGAAAGAGAGGTAGAATTGATGTCTACCTACTCTTTTATGGTGCCCAAAATTCTTCTCTATTAGATCGATGATTCAAACTCTTTATCGATAGTGACACCAAAATTTTAGAATGGGGTCTCTACCCGAGTTGGAATCCTTAAAGACATCAAGACTACTATTTTATGGATGATTGTATGTGATTATAATTTTGTGAGTTGTCTTTCAAAATTAGATTCAAATCATTTTAGTCATACTTATCTAGAATGGATAAGACATACTAAAAAAATCCTTATTGATCTTATTCTTGCTCTTGATGGAACTTTTATGGTCTTTCTTTTAGGGGAAACTCGTAATCATCAGTAGGTCAAACTAAGATGTGGCTTCTTATTGCCACATCCCTCTTGATGGTCATGAGGGCTACAATCTTTGCATTTGAAAGAGAACCATATCACCTTCGCTTGAATGTTGTTGACTTGAATTATTAGCTTGATTTGATTATTGAATTGGAACCCTCATTTAACAAATTTAGGTATGCTAAATGGGTTGAAATATTAGAGAGATTTTGAATTTTGTTTTTTTTTTTGGAGAAGAGACTTTGAATTTGATTTAAATTTAGTACCCACATTCAACAAATTTGGGTATGTTGAATGGGGTTCAAATGTTTTGGAGAGGCACTTAATTGATGCTTCCATGTGCTCATATTTGAATTTGATTTTATGTTTGGGACCCTCATTTAACAAATTTGGGTTTTAAATGGATCAATTAACTTTATTTTGATTTGATTTTGGAATCTTCACTTAGCAAATTTATTTATGCTAAATGAGATTCAAGTGCATGTTTGAAAACAATTTTTGAAAGCATTTTGTTATTTATGGTGATGTATCATGCATTTTGTTGAATTTGATTTGAAAATGGGATCCTTACTTAGCAAAATTAGGTATGCTAAGTGAAGCCCAATGTTTGATGTATTTTGATTTGATTTTGAAAATGAGACCTTAGAAAATTTAGTATGCTAAGGAAGCCCAAGATGTATTTTGATTTTATTTTGAAAAATAAGACCCTTAACAAATTTGTCATATTAAGTAGGGATCAAGTGTGTTTGATGAGTTTGTTTTATTTATTTTGTTTTGAAAGAGGAACTTCTATTTAACAAATGTGGTATGTTAAATAAAGTTCAATTTGTTTTCAATTTTGAAAAGGTAGGACTCTCATTTGACAAATTTGGGTATGTCAAATGGAGTTCATGTGTTTGATTTATTTGTCATTTTAAAAGGAAACTCTACTTAGCAAATATGGGTATGTTAAGTAGAATCCAATTTGCTTTTGATTTTTAAAGTGAATTCTCTAGAAATTTGGGTATGTCAAATGGAATTTAAATATGTTTTAAATTTAGCGATTTTGAAAAGGGGACTTCCATTTCAAATTTAGGTATGTTAAATGGAAATCAATTCTATTTTTCTTTTTGATTTTAAAGATGGGATATTTGTGTGTGATGTTGCTTTTGAAAAGAGATTAACTTAGCACATGTAGGATGCTAAATGAAATTTCAATTTTATGTCATGATCTTATTTGAAAATCTTCATTCAACAAGCTTAGGTGTGTTAAATGGAGATTACTATTTTGAAATATGTGCTTTTGGAAAATGGATTTTATAATCATTTGATTTCAAATTTTGAAAAGAACCTCAATGCAACAATCATGGATATTGTTTCATGAGATTTGGTTATCTTTAAATGTAGATCTTTTATAATGTGAATTTTAATTTGAGAAGTTTTTTTTGAAAGTATATATATTTTTTACAAAGAATTTATTTTCTTTAGTATGAGATGAACCTTGCCTCACTAAGAGAATGGTAAAGAGGTTCTAAATTTTAGTCATCTCCTTTAGTTAATTCAAAGAAATTTTTTAATGGTTATCCTTTTCTTAGATATTTTCTAGCACTTCTATCTCATACCTAAGAAACATAATCGACTATTGAGTGATTTTACCTATTAGTCTTTGCACCTTCTTCAATAAGATGATTTCCAAAATTCTAACCAATGCTCGCCTTTACTTCATAGGATTATCTCTCTAAACCAAATTGGTTTTGTTTGAGATAGATCTTTTTGATAATATTCTACTTGTAAGAATTAATTCATGATTTAGATGCTAAGACTAGAGGTGGCAACATTCTTTTTCAAATTAGATATTACCAAAGCTTTTGAAAATATCTTGGGATTTCCTTATCCATATTCTAAATTTATTTGGGTTTTCTGATAAATTTATCTTTCTTATTAAAAATTATATTAATAATGCATGGTTTTCTATTTTGCTTAATGGGGAAGCCTTGTGCTTTTTTCCTACTTCCCATGGCTTAAGATAAGGGAATCCTCTATCTCCTACCTTATATATTATTGCTGCTAAGTGCTTATCTAGAAGCATCAATGATCTATTCTTAAACAATCCTATAATGTATTATAGAACTATTGGTGGTCTTTTTGTTTCTCATTTAAGCTTTCCAGATGATTTCATTATTTTCTGCCATGCTTATATTCATCATATCAAGAATCTCAAGATTTTTTTAAAATAAATTTGGTAGAGAAAGTGGTCCATCTATCAATGATAACAAAAGCTATTTTAATACTTCTTCAAGCATCTCCAATAATAAAATTAATCAAATCCAACATATCACTAACTTTAAACATCACCTTCTCTTAAGTACTTAGATGCTCTTTTAAATGTCCAAAATGATCCCATCTTTTGATGTGTTAATTCAAAAATTTTAAATAAAATATGTTTAGAATTTCATTTACTTTCCTTTGTGGCGTGGTCACTATTCTTAAAAGCACTCAATTCAAAGCCTCTTTAGATTTCAAAATAGTATCCCCACAAATGCTACTCTTATCAATTGATCGCTTTTAATAAATTTTTTTTGGGGATCTAATTCTACTAAAAATAATGTTGAATTTCCCTAAAAATGTTGTGGTCCCTAGAAAGGTGGTCTGTTGAAAACTAATTGTGAAGCTATTACCGCTTCTCATAAGCCTGGAATTTTAGAAAAAATGATAGCCTTTGGGATAATTTTGATGAAAAATATTGAAAGGTAAACACCCTACTATATATGCTTATAAATTTGGTGACTCCCTAGTTTGGAAAAGGCTTTGCTTCATTAAATGAGTTGTTGAACCCTTAATATCTTGGGGTATTCATTCTGATTCTTCTTTATTTTGGCAAGACAATTGTATTGGAAATGGCTCTTTTGAATCTCTTTTATATACCCAGTCAACTGTAGCTATCAAAGTTAACTCTTTTAGCATAATAACACTTGGAATGAAACAAACTTGAGAATTATATCAGATTTATTTTAGATAACTTTAGAAACATCCTTATTTTCTAACAAACTTGACCAAATTCTCTTTAAGCTTTCTTACAATGGTGATTTTGTTCTTAAAGAGGTTAAAAATTTTATTAGAAATAAGAAAAACTCTCTAATATTTTCATTAAACTTTGGAACAATATCATTCCCATTTATCATTCGCTTTTGGAGGATTTTGAATAACTTTATCCCTATGGACTTTTGCATTGAATAAAGGGTTTTATTTGCCTTCAAAGTGCTATTGTTGCTTCATATTGAAAATTTTAATCATGTGTCCAATGGTGCTATTTCTTCTAAATTATGGTTATGGTAAGATGATTTATTTAATAAACTACTTTATGGCAATCTTGCATATATCAACTTTGAAGTCTATTTCCAAAATTATGGAAGGTCATATCAAAGTTCTAGTTGTTATTACCCTTATATGGTTCATCTGGATGGACAAAAAATTGCAATATCATGGTATTCCTATATAAAAGGATCCCTAGAACCAAAGAAAAATTCAAGCTCTATTTAATGTCAATCTTATTAGTAATATTCATTTTAGAGGCTATAAATTTGTAGCTAAAAAAATTGGTTTTATTGCCATATTGACTCTTATAAAGAGTTAGGATTATCCATTGATCAAACCCAAAAGAAAATTTGATTAAAGTGAATATGATGGTTCTATTACTCCAATAAATAGGCAGATTCTGGGGATTCTAAAGGTAATGTCATTTATGTTTTTCCCTATCCTCTCAAAGCATGTTATGTTATCTATGCTGAGCTTATGGCTATCAATAAAGCTATTGAAATTAGTTTGAATAAAAGTTTCCTCAACATCTGGATTGAAGTTGATGTAATCTTGCATTTTGACATGCTAAACTCTAATAATAGGAAATGCTATTTATTATATCTTCTCAATCATTAAAATCTTCTTTCCCAAGTTTGTTATAAACTTCCCATATCCTTCATGAAGGTAATGCTTTTGGATTTCAGCTACTTTAGAGCAACTTAACGATTTTAGTTTATTTTACAATCAAAATTTGCCTAAACTTTTAAGGGGTTTGGTCAATCTGGATAACACTAGATTGTCTTATCTCTGATTATAATTTTCTTGGGTTAGTTTTTTCTGTTGGTTTTTAATGAGCCATTGCTTTTGGTTCCCCTTTCTTAAACCCTCTTTGGGTTGTGTCCATTTAGTTTATTTCAATTTTGCATGTGTCTTTTATTTTGAGCTATTGCTTTGGGTTAGCCTAGGGTTTGCTACCTGGTGGTTCCTATTTTTCTACCTACATTATCTTGATTTTTTTCAGCCTAGTGGCTGTTGGTTGCCTGGCTGGATGATTATTGTTGCTTGTTTATTTTTGTTGACTTTCATTTGGGTGGTGGCTTTGTCTGTTATTTTCTAAATGAGGTTTTCCATATCTCTAAGCTAGTTGCTTCCTTAACTAAGTTGGATTTTCTCTTGTGGTGGTGGGTGTGGCTATGTTGGTTTTTGTTGGTTGGCTATTTATTTGCTTACAATCAGTATTGATGGTCTAATTTTGGATTTTGATGGTGGGGGTTATTTGACTGTTATTTATTCTTTTTGTGAATTAGGTTTTGGTTGTTACTTTTGCTAGTTTGGTTTGTTTCTTTTGCTTCTAAACTTTCCTAGTTATCTTGGGTGGTTTTGGCATGATGGATGCTTTCTTTTCACTAATTTGGATTTTCTACTCATGGTTAGCTAAAATGTTATCGACCTTTATATTATTTTATTAGTTGGTGGATGGGTTCCTATTTTGGCCTTTCTTTCCCGCCTATGGTGACATGGTTGGCTACTCTACTATCGTTCTCCTCTCTATTATAGCTTCCCTTTTTGGTTTGGGTGACTTGTCGCCTTCCAATTTCTTGTGGAGGACATGAGCTCTTGTGTTTTTCTTTGTCTTGGTTTTTCTAGTTTGTGTTGTTGGTCATGATGCTTTCCTTTGATTTTATTATTCCCCTTGTGGCTTTGGTGGTGTTCCTAAATCTTGTTTCTGATGGTTGGTTGACTTTATGCTTATTGGCTTATTTATTTCTGTGGTTTTATTGGCTATTATAACTCTGCTAAAGAGTTTGTAGCCTTCCAAGATGATGGACATGGGATGATCTACAAAAAACAATAATGGCCTTGATGTTTCACTCTCTATCTTCTTTAAAGCACTATATGTAATCTAACCTCTTCCTAAGTTTGGATGCTTACATAGTGTTGCTCCTCGAGATGATGAACAAATCGAGCCTTTTCATTAGCACCTTTTCTTTGCTCCTCTCTTTGCTCATACTCTTTATGCTTGCTTAATTATACCATCCTTTCATTAGTATGTTGCGATATCTATAGGTTAAGAATCAAAATCAAAGGACCAAAATGTTATATTATTACATTAAAATTGTTGAATTTATTTTGCTTTTGCTTTTATTTTTTTTATATTATTGTAATAGTAGGGGTTTATCTCTTTAGGATTTATTATTGCTCTTTGAGCATTAATTTAGATTTACTCTGGACTATATTTTCTCTTAATAAAAAATTATTCCCTAAAACCCTAAACTAACCTAAATTAAAACTAAATAAAACATAAAATAAAATAATATTAATTAATTAAATTAAAACTAAACTTAAACTAATAAACCCTAAATTTAAATATACATAAGCTTATGTCTTAGAAAACTTGGTTTGTTAAGATGAAATTAAAATAAAAATGTTGAATCAATTTGTTCTCTTAAAAAAAACCAAAAACCCTAAACACTAAACTAAAACATGAACCATAAACCTAAAACCTAAACCCTAAATGCTAAATCCTAAACCCTAAACCCTAAACCTATACACTAAGCTTTAAAACCCTAAATCATAAACCCTAAACCCAAAAACCTAAACCCTAAACCCTAAACCCTAAACCCTAAAACTAACCCTAAACCCTAAACTAACCTAAACTAAAAAAACTAAAACCTAAACAAAATAAAACAAAAAAAAAATAATAAAACCTAGACCAAAATAAAATAAATTAAATTAAATTAAACTAAATTAAAACCTAAACCTAAACCTAAACATAAACCTAAACCTAAAGAGAAAATAAAATAAAAATTAAAAATTAAACTAAAATAGAATAAATAAAAACCTAAACTAAACAAAAAATAAAAAATAAAAATAAATCCTAAAATAAAAATAAAATAAACCTAAAATAAAAAAAAAAATATAAAAAAACTAAATAAAACCTAAACCTAAAAATAAACCTAAAAAATAAAAAATAAAACCTACCCTAAACTAAAAAAAAAAAAAAAAACCTAAACCTAAACCTAAAATAAAAATAAAATAAACTTAAACCTAAATTAAAATAAACTAAACCAAAATAAATACAACTAAAACCTAAACCTAAAGTGAACTAAACCTACACCTAAACCTAAACTAAATAAAATTAAATAAAATTAAAATAAATGAAAACCTAAACTAAAAAATAAAACCTCAAAATAAACCTAAAATTAAAACAAAAAACTAAAAAAATAAAATAAATACCTAAACCTGAACCTAAAAAAAAATAAAACCTAAACCAAAAAAATAAAATAAAAATGAAACTAAACTAGAAAATTAGCATAAACCTAGAAAATAAACTAAAATAAAAAACCTAAACAAAAATAAATAAATCTAAAATAAATAAACCGAACTAAGTAAAAATAAAAAATAAACCTAAACTTATTTATTTAGTCAATTGAAAAAAAACCCATAAACACGAAATCCTAAACTCTAAACCCTAAACATACAACCCTTAACCCTATACAATAAACCCTAACCCTAAAATGCCTAAACTATAAACCCTAAACCTAACCCTATGTCCTAAACCCTAAAAGCATAAACCCTAAACCCTAAACCCTAAACCTTAAACTTTAACCCAAAACCCTAAACCCCAAACCTAAACCTAAAGTAACTAAATAAATTAAAAAAATAAACCTAAACCCTAAAACCTAAAAAACCTAAACCTAAACCCTAAGAATAGAACCTGATGCAGAACATCACCGCCAACCAAGCTTACTTAGATCATGGAGATGAAGGTGGATGCGGTTATCAAGTGGTGGTGGGGATTTGGAGGTGCTGGCATGGAGGTGGTGGTCATGGTGGTTATGGAGGTGGAGGAACAATGAGGTTATAATGGTGGGAAGAGAGATCGGATATGATGGTGGATCCCGCTACTGAGAGGCTTGATTCATGGGAACGAGAAATCAAGACCCAAATCCAATGCTTATGGAATTGTCTTTATAGAAAGACATTTCTAATTATCTTGGTTTTTGATTTGATTGCTCTTTATCTATGTCTTGTCTCTTAGAAAACTGGTTTGGTTGATGAAATCAAAAGAAGAAATGTTGAATCTATTCAAAACCATAAACCCTAAACTAACTAAAACCTAAAACCTAAACCTAAAACCTAAAACCTAAACCTAAAACCCGAACCCTAAACAAAAAACCTAAACCCTAAACCCTAAACCCTAAACCCTTAAAACTCAAAACCCTAAACCCTAAAACCCTAAACTTAAAACCTAAACCTAAACCTAAACCATTAACTAACTAAAACCTAAACCCTAAACCTTAAACTTAAATCTAAACTAAAAAACCCTAAACCCTAACCAAAACCCTAAACCCTAAACCCTAAACCTAAACCCTAAACCCAAACTTAAACCCTAAACCTAAACCCTAAACCCTAAACCTAAAAAAACCTAAAACCTAAAACCTAAAAAAACCTAAGAAATAAACCTAAAATAAAATAAATAAAGAAACCTAAACTAACTAAAAAATAAAATAAAATCCCACACTAAACCTAAACCTAAAAAAAAAAATAAAATAAAAAAAACTAAATAAAATAAAATAAATAAAACCAAAACTAAATTAAAAAAATAAAATAAACTTAAAAAGCCTAAATATAATAAACCTAAATGTAAAATAAAAAATAAAATAAACCTAAAATAAAATAAAATAAAATAAAACCTAAACCTAAATAATAAACCTAAAATAAAACATAAAATAAATAAAAAATAAACCTAAACCCTAAACTAAAAAAACCTAAACCTAAAATAAAAATAAAATAAACCTAAACCTAAACAAAAATTAATTAAACAAAAATAAATAAAACCTAAACCTAAACTAAATAAAACAAAATAATCTAAAAATAAACCAAAACATAAACTAAAATAAATAAAAATTAAACCTAAAAACTTAAAACCTAAACCTAAAATAAATAAAATAAAACTTAAACCTAAACCTAAAATAAAAATAAAACTAAACCTAAAAAATTAAATAAAAAATAAACCTAAAAATATAAAGCTAAACTTAAACCTAAAAAATAAACTAAACTAAAATTCTTAAGTTAAAATAAAAAAACATAAAATAAATAAACTAAGCTAACTAATAAAAATAAACCTAAATAAATAAAATAAAATAAAATAAATAAACCTAAACCTACTAGTTTACTTAATTTTAAAAAAAAACCTAAACCTAAACCTAAAACCCTAAACCTACCTAAACTAAACCTAAACCCTAAACCTAAACCCTAAACCTAAACCTAAACCTAAACCCTAAACTTAAACCTAAACCCTAAACCCTAAACCTAAACCCTAAAAAAAAAAAACCTAAACCTAAACTAAATAAAACAAAAAAAAATAAAATAAATGAAAATAATTTAAACCAAAATAAAATAAAATAAATAAAATAAAATAAAAACATAAACTAAAACCTAAACCTAAAAAGTGAATAAAATAAAAATTAAAAATTAAACTAAAATAAAAAAAAATTAAAACTTAAACTAAACTAAAAAATAAAATACCTAAATAAAATAAAAACTAAATGTAAAATAAAATAAAATAAAATTTAAATAAAAACTTGAATAAAAATATTAATAAAAGTAAACATAAATAAAAATTAAAAATAAAATGAACTAAAATAAATAAAAAAATAATTAAATAAACCTAAACCTACAAGTTTACATAATTTTAAAAAAAAGCAGAAAATCAAAATAAACCCTAACCATAAACCTTAAATCAAACCCTAAACACTAAACCCTAAACCCTAAACCTAAACCCTAAATGCTAAACCTAAAACCCTAAACCCTAAACCCTAACACTAACCCTAAATTCTAACCCTAAAGCCTAAATCCTACAAACCTAAACCCTAAACTCTAACCCTAAACCCTAAACCCTAAAAACTTAAAACCTAAACCTAAACTAAATAAAACCTAAAAACAAAATAAATGAAAAAAACCTAAAGCTAAATAATATAAAATAATATAAAATAAAAACATAAACTAAAACCTAAACCTAAACCTATAGCTAAACCAAAAATTAAAATAATACAAAAAATAAAAACAAATCTAAAATAAAATACATAAAAACCTAAAATAAACTAAAAAATAAAATAACCGTAAAAATAAAAAACTTAAAAAAAAAAGCTAAATGTAAAATGAAAATAAAATAAACCTAAAATAAAATAAAAACTAAATAAAAACCTAAACCTACAAAATAAACCTAAAATAAAACCTAAATATAATATTAAATCTTAAAAAATAAATTTGAAAATTAAACTAAAAAATAAATAAATAAATAACCTAAACCATAAACTAAAAAATAATTAAACCTAAAATAGAAAAAATAAAATACACCTAAACATAAAATAAAATAAAGAAATTAAAATAAATAAAACCAAAACCTAAACCTAAAACATAAACTAAATTAAATAAAATAAATTAAAAATAAACTAAAATAAATGACCTAAAATAAAATAAATAAACTAAACTAAATAAAAAAGAAATAATATAAATAAATAAAAATAAAAATATAATAAACTAAAATAAATAAAAAATAAACTAAACAAACTTAATAAGCCTAAACATACTGATTTTAAAAAAAAAATCTTAAACCCAAAACCTAAAACCTTATTTCTTAAACCATAAACCCTAAACCCTAAACTGTGAAGCCAACTGTAAACCCTAAACCCTAAACCCTAAACAATAAACCCTAAATAAAAAAAAAATATTAAAAAAACTGTAACCCTAAACCATAAAACCCTAAACTCTAAACCCTAAACCCTAAACACTAAATGCTAAAACCTAAACAATAAACTATAAACCCTAAACCCTAAACTAACACTAAACATTAAACCCAAAACTAACCCTAAAACCTAAACTCTAACCCTAACCCTAAACTCTAAACCTTAAATCATAAACCCTAAACCCCAAAATACTAAACCCTAAATCCTAAACTAACCCTAAACCCTAAATCCTAAAAATCCTAAACCCTAAACCTAAACCTAAAACCCTAAATCCTAAAAAAGTTAAAACCAAAAAATAGTTAATAAAAATAAACCAAAATAAAAAATAAAAGAAAATAAAACATAAACTAAAACCTAAACCTAAATCTAAACCTAAAAAGAAAATAAAATTAAAAATAAAAACTCAACTAAAATAAAATAAATAAAAACCTAAACTAAACTAAAAAATAGAAAACCTAAATAAAATAAAAACTAAACCTAAAATAAAAATTAAATAAACTTAAAATAAAATAAAACCTAAAAAAAATAAAAATAAAAAAATAAAATATCTAAATATAAATAAAAATAAATAAACTAAAAAATAAAAATAATAAACTAAATAAACCTAAACCTACATGTTTACTTTTAAAAAAAATTAAAAGATAATAAAGAAAATTTAAAAAAAAACCTAACCATAAACCCAAACCCTAAAATTATCCTGAAACCCTCAATCCTAAATCCTAAACCTACAACCCTAAACCCTAAAAGCCTAAACCCTAAACCCTAAACCCTAAATCATAAACCCTAAAACTTACAACTGTAAACCCTTAACCCCAAACCTTAAACCCTAAAAACCTAAAAACTTAAACCAAAACTAAAGAAAACCAAAATAAAATAAAATAAATAAATAAAACCTAAAATTAATTAAATATAAAATAAAATAAAATAAAATAAAATCCCAAACTAAAACCTAAACCTAAACGAGAACCTAAAAATGAAATATATAAAAAATAAAAATATAAAAAAATTAAAATAAATAAAAACCTAAACTAAACTAAAAAATAAAATAATCCAAAAAATAGGAAACCTATATAAAATAAAAACTAAATGTAAAATAAAAATAAAATAAAACTAAAAAAATAGAATAAAAACTAAATAAAAAACTAATCCTAAAAAATAAACCTAGATATAAAACATAAAAGTAAATAAAAAATAAAACCTAGACCATAAACTAATAAGAAAACTAAACCTAAAATAAATAAAATAAAATAAACCTAAACCCAAACTAAAATAAACTAAACTAAAATTAATAAAACGTAAACCTAAACTTAAAAAACACTAAACCTAAACTAAGTAAAATAAATTAAATTAAAAATAAACATAAACCTAAACTTAGAAATAAAACCTAAAAATAAACCAAAAATAGAAGCATAAACCTTAAACCTAAAATTAAAAAATTAAAATAAAACTAAACTAAAAAATAAACATAAACCTAAACTAAACCTAAAATTAAACTAAAATAAAACCTAAATAAAAATAAATTAACCTAAAATAAAAAACTAAACTAAATAAAAAATTAAAAATAAACCAAAAAAATAAAAAAAATAAAATAAACTAAAATAAATTAAAAATAAACTAAATTAACTAAATAAACCTAAACCCTAAACACTAAAACTAACCCAAAACCCTAAACCCTAAACCTACAACCCTAAACCTTAAATAAATAAAATAAAATAAAATAAAATAAAAAACCTAACCTTGAACCCTAAACACTAAAACTTACCCTAAACCATAAACCCTAAATACTAAACCTACAACCTTAAACTCTAAAACCCAAAACCTAAAACCCAAAACCCGGAAACCCTAAACCCTAAACACTTAACCCTAACCTCTAAACCCTAAAAGTCTAAACCTAAACCCTAGACTAACCCTAAACCCTAACAAAAGCTAAAATCCTCCTAAACTAAATAAAAGCTAAAAAATAAAATAAATTAAAAACTAAATCAAAATAAAATAAATAAAAATAAAAATAAAACTAAAAGCTAAACCTAAACCTAAACCTAAAAAAAAAATAAATAAAAAAATAAAACTAAACTAAAATAAATAAATAAAACCTAAACTAAAATAAAAATAAAAAATAAATAAATAAAATAAACCTAAAATAAAAAATAAAAAATAATCATAAAATAAAATAAAATAAATAAAATAATTTAAATAAAAAAAAAATAAATTAAAATAAATAATAAACAAAATAAACTAAACCTACTAGTTTACTTAATTAAAAAATAAAATAAAATTTAAAAAAAACCTAAACTAAAAACTAATAAACTTAACCTAAAAACCCTAACCCTAAATAAACCCTAATCTACCTAAACCTAAACCCTAAACTAAAACCTAACTTAACTAAACTTAAACCTAAACTTAACCAACTAAAACCCTAACTTAAACTAAAAAACCTTAACCTAAACCTTTAATCCTAAGAACCTAAATAAACTTTAAACTAATAACTTAAATCTTTTTAATTAAATTAAAATACCCTAATCAAAAATAATTTAACTCCTAATCTAAACTGAATCTAAACTAACTCCTACCTTAACTTTAAATCCTACCTTAACTTAAATTATAATCTAAACCTTAATCCTAATTAATATCTTAAAAATCTTTCTTAACTTTAAATCTTAAATCTAAATTTAAATCTTTAACTAAAACCATTTAATCTAAAACTATAATAAAATCTTAAATTAAATCTAATCAAACTTAACCTAAATTAACTTAAAACTTAAATAACTATAATCTAATAAATAAATTTAACTTTAACCTAAACCTAAACTTAAACCTAAATCTAAAATACCTAATTAACCTAATATCTAAAATTAACTAATTAAATAACCTAACCTTCTAATCTAATCTAAATAAATTAAACTTTAAATCCTAACCTAAATTTAAAACCTAACCTAAATCTAAACTTTAAATCTTAACCTTAATCTATTAAAATTTAAACCTAACTAACCTTTAAATCTAATCTAAATTTTAAAACTTTAATCTAAAATAACTTAATCTGACTAATCCTACCTAAAAATTAAAAACCTAATCTTTAATCATAACACCTAAAATAAATAACTAATAAAATAACCTTAATCTATCTAACTAATCTTAATACCCTAATCCTAATCTTAAAACTAACCAACCTAACCTACCCTAATTTAATATAACCCTAACCCTAAACCTTTTCCTAGATTTTACTAGTATTAATATTATTCTATACCTAAGAAAAGATGATCTAGACTATTGAGTGATTTAGACCTATTAACCTAATCTTTTTAAGCTAATTTCCAAAATTTCTTACCAACAAACTTACCTAATAGAATTATCTCTCAACCAAATTAGTTTTGTTAGAGGTAGATCCATTTCACATTTTACCCAAGATTTAATTCATGATCTTGATGCCAAGAGTAGTGGTGGAAACATTCTTTTCAAATTAGGTATTACCAAAAGATTTGATAACATCTCTTGGGATTTTTTTTTCATATTCTATATTTATTTGTGTTTTTTGATAAATTTATTTTTCTTATTAAAAATTATATTAATAATGCTTGGTTTTAGATTTGGCTTAATGGGGCAAGCTGAGTTTCTTTCCCATGGCTTACGCCAAGGGGATCTTTTTCTCTTGCTTTATTTATTATTGTTGTTGAGTACTTATCTAGGAGAATCACTGATTTATTTTTAAACAATCTTAGTATTTATTACATAACTATTGGTGGCCTTTCTGTTTCCCATTTAAGTTTTGTAGATGATTTAATTATTTTCTGCAATGCCTCTATTCATCACATCAAGCATCTTTAGTATTTTTTAAATAAATTTTGTAGAGAAAGTGGCCTTTCTATCAATCATAAAAAAAATCTATTATATCACTTCCTTTAGTATCTCCAATAATAAAATAAATTAAATCCTACATATCACTAAGTTTAAACATCAACATTTAACTCTTAAGAGTTTGGTTGCTCCGATCATTAAAGGCTCGAAACATTCCCATCTCTTTGGCGAGCTAATTCAAAAAATTTAAAATAAAATTTATGTTTGGGAATTCCATTTACTTTCCTTTAGTGGTAGGCAAGATTCTTAAAAGCACTCAACTCCATTCCTTTTATTTAATTCAAACTATTATCCCCACTAATGCTACATTTATCAAAATTGATTGTTTGCTTAATAATTTTTTTTGGGCTCCAATAATTCTATCAAAAGAATTCATTGGACATCTTGGCATAAATGTTGTGGTTCTTTGGGAGAAGGTGCTCTTGGTTCCAACCCTATTCGTGAAGTTATCACTTCCTTCTCTCATAAGCTCTGGTGGAATTTTAGAAAGACTGATAGCCTTTGGTCCCATTTTATGAAAAAATATTGCCAAGGTAACGCCCCTTAACTGTGCTTATAAAGTTGGTGACTCTTTGGTTTGGAAAATGCTTTGCTCCATTAAATGGGTTGTAATCATTAATATCTTGGGGTATTTTAGTTCTTCCTTCTTTGCCAAGACAATTGATTGGCAATGGCTCTATTGACTCCTTTATCTACCCACTCTCTATTAAATTCCTTTGGATTAATAATAAATGAAAACAAACTTGAGAATTATATCCCTATTTCACCTTTTGACAACTTTAGAAATATTCCCATTTCTTCTAACAAACCTGACCAAATTATTTTTTAAGCTTTTTTATAATGGTGACTTTGTACTTAAAGAGTTTTGTAATTTTATTAGAGATAAACGGAACCCCTCTAATGTTTTCATTAAACATTGGAACAATATCATTCCCATTTCCTATTCAATTTTAGCTTGAGGATTTTGAATAATTTTATTCTGTGGACTCTTTGCTCTAAAGGGGTTTTAGTTACCTTCAAAGTATTATTGTTTTATATTGAAAATGTAAATCATGTTTTTATCAATGGTGCTATTGCTTCTAAATTATGGTTTTGGTATGATTATTTATTTAATACCAACTATTTTAGGGTTCTCTTGTTTATATCAACTTCGAAGTCTATTTCAAAATATAGTGAAAGGCCAAATCAAAGTTTTAATTGCATTACCTTTATGTTCATGGATGGATAGAAATGATGCTAAATATCATGGTATTTCTATGAACCATAAAAAGATCCCTAGAACTACTAAAGAAAAAATTCATGCTCTTCTCAATCCCAATCCTATTAGTAATATTCAATTCACAGGTTATAAATTTGTGGCTAAAAAATTGGGTATCATTCTACCTGAGTTTGACTTTTATAAAAGTTCTAGGATTATCCATTGGATCAAACCTAAAGACAATTTGATTAAAGTGAATATTGATGGTTTTGTTGCTTCCAATTAATATGGCAGTGGTGGTATTCTTAGGGATTTTAAAGGTACTATCATTTGTGCTTTTGCCTATCCTAAAAGCCTATTTTGTTATTTTTGCTTTATACTATTAATAAAGCTATTGAAATTTGTTTGAATATAGGTTTCAACATCTGATTGATGTTAATGCTCTTGCTTCGCCATGCTTAATTCGAATAGAAATGGGAATGCTGAATTATTTTATCTTCTTAATCATACTAAAAATCTTCTTTCACATGTTTTTTTTTTTAAATTTCCCACATTCTTCATGAAGGTAATGCTTGTGTTGATTACTTGGCTAACATTGGTGCCAACTTAACTGAGTTCACCTTATTTGACAACCAAACTTTGCCTAAACAATTAAAGGGTTTGATTAATCTGGCTAATACTCAATTGCCTTATCTCAGATTATAAATTATTGGCTTGGTTTTTGGTGTTGCTTTTTGATGATCTTTTTATTGCTTATTCAACCCTCTTTGGGTTGTGGTTATCTATTTTCTCTACTGAGCTATGTTATGTTTTAGATCTCTTATTTTGATTTTGGTTTTGCTACCTAGTGGTTATTTTAAGTTTTAGATTATGTTTATATGTCAAGCTAGTGTTTACCATAATTTTCCCTTGGCTATTTTTATTTCCGGTTGCCTATTGTTTTAGGTTTTTCTTTTGTATGGGTTTTCCTCTCGCTCTAACTTACAATTGATCATCGTGGTGATTGATAGGGTGCATATTATCAATGGTAATTTTGGCTAGTTATTTTGGCTATTTTTTCATTTTCTATTGGTGACTTATCTGGGGGCTTGCTGCTAGTTTATCTCTGGCTTGATTTTGGCATGGTGGAGATTGTTGGTTAGCTCTTATTTTTTCTATTTTGTTGACTGGTGCTTGGCGGTTGTCTTTTTTTTTATATTTTTTTTTCTCTTGGTTATGGTTTTAACCTCCTCAGATTGGCCTTCCTCTTGGTCAGAGTGGTTTTGGGTTTGGGTATTGTTCTGATTGGCTTGATGACTATTTTATGGCTATTTTGCGGGTTTAGTAGTGCCTTTATTGTTGTTGTTCCTATTGGTTGTAGTTTATCTTACTAGGCTTTGTACCTTTTATCTTTTGGTTTGCTACTTACCCAGTCGATTTTCTTTAGCCTTGGGTTTGGTGACTATAGTCTACTTCTACCCTTTCCCTAGTGTCTTGGGTTATTTTGGTTTGATGATTGTATTGTTCTTACACCTAATTGGGTAATCACCGCTATGGTTGGCTAGAGGATATGTTAATGAGTTGGTTGAGGAGTGGTCATTTGGCCAATTTTTTGTTCCTTTGATTGTTTTGGGAACCAGTGTTCTTTTCTTTTGTGACTTGTATTTCTGGTTTCCCACTTTGTTTTTTCATCTTGGCTACAATTGACCCTTTTATGTGCGCCCACTGTTAGGCTCGGTGTTTTTACTAGATCTTTTTCCTACTTTTCACAGATTAGGTGCTGCTAGGGGTGTTATCCTAAGGTGTACGGTCGCCAACTCAAGGAGAAAGTGAAGTAGACTTACATCTGCCAAGAGTGGTGTATCCTAAAGTGAGTGAACCAAGATAAGGTGTATCTGTCAGCATAGTGAGAACCAACCAACCTAAGGTGCCCGTCGGTGTGCAACAATCAATCTTGAAATAAAATGTGTTAGTTATAACTTTCTATGTGGAACTGATCATAGCGATAGTCCATCATTGGCAGGACATATATTATCTGACCTAGAGTGACTACTAGGAGCCCCAGGAAGGACAACCCGACTTTAAGCGAAGAGGGAAGAAGCCACTAGGGGACTTAACCTAAACCTCAAATATACTCGACTCAATCAGTGCAGGAAGGCTAATCCAAGAAGAAAGCATAGAAGACCCACATCCTCTTAAAAAAACCAACATGAGTTAGCTTACCAACCATGCAGTATGGCCTACCAAACTAATAAGGCACTCATTGCGGGCCAAGTAAGGAAGAAAAGTGTAGCACTTACATACCCAAAGTAAAGACTACTGGGGTGACACACTTTGAAGACGTTAGCGACCTAGAACACCGAAGAGTGATGTGCATTATCTCAACTCGTAGCTGAGATAAAAAAGATATGTGTTAATTTTATATGTTTATGTGGCATGTATGTTTATCTTGTGTCGATGAAGAATAGGATGTTGCTCAGGTACCTTGCACCTACCCTAAACACACCGTGGCCGATTCACAAATAAGAATACTTTTATAATGGAAGAGATTGAATTAAAAATGGAATTTTCATTGATGATAATTATTTTCAAACATGATTTATAATATTTCTTTAAGTGGAGCCCATTGATTGGAAGCATTGGGTGTTGTCCCTTATGATAAATAAGCTCATAAAATCCTTCTTGGTAGGCCTTTTCTATGAAAAAGGCCTTCCTAAGTGGGTTCAAACTTCCCTCCCATCTTATGATGGGTGATAATCAATCTCTTAGAACTAAAATAAGCTCTCCTACCTAAAAAGCTCTAGGATGGACCAACATGTTGTGAGCCTGAATCATTTTAGCTTTGTACAACTTTAGGTTTTTGCATGCCCATAGGTGTCTCTCCTCCAAACCTTCGAGCTCTTCTAACCATAACTTGGCATTCTGCTCTATTATGATCTTGCTACCCAAAGCTATATTTAGTGATGGGAGTTGGACTTCTAATGGTAGATCAGCTTCAGACCCATACACTAAGGAGAAAGGAGTAGACTAAGTTGGAGTTCTATTTGTGGTGTAGTAGGCCCTCAAGGCTTCAACTAATTGCTCATTACTATTGCTTGTTATTCTTTCTTCTTGATTTGGATGAGAGTTTTATTGAAGGCTTTTGTTAAGCCATTTTCCCTCGTGTAGTTGATGGTAGAATATCTCTAATATATGTTGTGTCTCTGGGTAAAGTTGTTGATCTTGGTGCTCTTGAATGCAATACCATTATCAAATATAAATTATCGAGGCACTTCAAACCTATATATAATATGGTTCAAAAAAACTAGAGCATCGAGCTATGACCTCTCTGAGCAAAATCGCCTTTGCCCATTTGGAAAAGTAATCAATAACAACTACGATGAATCGATGACCCTTGGAAGAAGGAGGATCAATCAGACCCACTATGTTGGTACCCCAACACTTAATGGCCAATGTAGGATGTAGAATGTTAGGTGGTTGGTGTAGGACCACAATGTGTATTTGACATTGGTGGCATCGCCTAGCCGTATCCATGCAATCTTTGATCATCGATGGCTAGTAGTATCCTAGTCTCTTGATCTTGGCTTTTATCTTCGGACTAGATTGGTTGGCTCCACATAATCCTAAGTGTACCTCAGTCATGATCTTATGGGCTTCATGCTTGTATAAACAATATAACCACATATGATCGAAAAACCACCGACACAAGACACCATCCACAAGCTCATAGGAAAGTGCTCTCTACTTCATCTGATGGGCTTGGAACTTCTCTTGAGGTAGTTTGCCTTTATTTAGGTAATCCATGAATGGTTGCCTCCAATCTAACTCCTCATCCTTCTTTGCAATGGCAACCTCCTTCTCAAGAGAGTACTTTTTGATGAGTTCAATATCAAAAAGAGATAATACTTGTCTATTTTGGACCTTTATTGATATGGACTCATCCTCGACATGCCAACTCCTTGGAAAGCTTGGCAAGCATATGCTTCGTGTTCTCTCCGAGGAATCTTATAAATGGTAACCTGGATTTGGGCCAACAACTCCATGGTGTACTTGTGGGAATGATGGAGCTTGGGCTTTATAACTTTATAGGACTCAATGATTTGGTTGATAACTAGTTAAGAATCCCCAAAGATGTTGATGTTCTATATGCTTAGAGTAATGACTAACTCCAGACAGGCAATCAGAGCCTCATATTTGACTTCATTGTTCATGCAAGGATTGGACAAATGATATGAGAATGATCAAAACTACATTCAAATGGTCAAAAATAAATCAAACTAAATCAAATTAAATCAATACCCTTCCTAAGCCATATGACCTATCTCATGGACTTAGCCAAATCTTAATCCAAATCAAGTCAAACTAAATTGATTTTCTCACAAATCAATCATATTTTCAATCATGTTCATTTAAATAATCAAAACTAAATCAAACCAAATCAGAATCCAAACCTAAGCCACATGACCAAACTCCATGGACTTAGCCAAATTCCTTCATTCCAAAACCCAAATTCAATTTATTTTCTCAAGAATCAATCATACCTTCAACTATATTCATAAATATAAATGAAATCTATAATAATCAAGCCAAACTAAAATCAACCCAAGTCAAACCCAACTTAACCCTTTTGACTTGAAATGTTCAAATTAACCAAAACCCATTTAAACCCAAGCCAATTGCAATTAAATTCATATATCAATCCCAAATCCATATATAAACTCAACTAAATCAAACTCAACCCAAAATCAAGCCAACTAAAAACTCATCCACTTTACCAAAGTGGCCAATTTACCTCTGAGCCAAGTTCTAATAGTCCTACCCAAATTGATTGAACCAAGCTCATCAAAACCTCCCATCATGATTATCACCCTAGGTTGATCAATTATCACAAATTAGGTCAAACCAAGTCAACTTGATCATTTGACCAAGTCAACCACTTAACCCATATGAATCCAAACTAGCCAAATTACAACCTAAGCCAAATCCCTTGAAACCAATGATTCATACCAAATCAAAATCAATATTTGAATATGACTTTACCTTCAATTGAGTCAAACCAAACCCAATTGGCCCTCTTAACCCAAGTTGACCCAAATTGACTTAAAAGACCAAATTGGGTCAAATCAAAATATAAACCAAATTGATTTCAACCAATGGCTCGAGTTCATTTCCAAATTGATTGTTGAACTTGCAAAACCATGGTTGAACCCATTGATCTACTTAGCCCAATTTGACCTAAGGTTCAAGTTGGCCTAAATCAAAACCAATCCAAATTAATTTAAACCAAAGCTTAAAATCATCTTCAATTGGTCCAACTAAACCAACAACAGGCAATTTGGATAATTTGTCAAATTGGTCAACTTAACCATTTGACAAATGAATTCAAATGAGCCAAATCTAAAGCCAAACTAAACCAAACCAAACCAAACATCCCAAATGATCATATGAACTTAACCCAACTCTTGGTTTGACCAATTTGACCAATTGGTCAACTTGACAACCAATTTGACCTAAATGAGCCAAATTGAGCCAAACCTAACGAAATCAACTCCAATTAACTTGAAATTTTGGCTAACCAACTTTTAGCTCATTTAAAATCTACTCAAATCAAATCTAATGCCAAATGATCATTCTACTTTTGGGTCAAGGGCATCACATTAGACAAATCACCCATGTAAGTGGTCATTTCCATTCCCTGGCCACTTGGTAATCTCCCAATGGTCCACTAGGACCTAGGCCTTGCCCACCTAACCCAG
The DNA here is from genome assembly GCA_021442155.1 of Cymbidium sinense. Classification (NCBI taxonomy): domain Eukaryota; kingdom Viridiplantae; phylum Streptophyta; class Magnoliopsida; order Asparagales; family Orchidaceae; genus Cymbidium; species Cymbidium sinense. The sequence continues at coordinate 23,912,429 of CM038222.1, forward strand.
GGTGGTTGGGTGACCATGACCATGGGAGGTGAAATCACCTCACCCTCCCATTGGAGCATTTGAAACCCATAGACACCCATGATTCCTCCTTGGCACCTCTCCAAACCTTCAACCAACCAAGCGGACAAACTCACCTCCTCCACCCATGACTCCTTGAGATGGTGGGATGGCCAGAATCAAACCCCATCCACATCAATCAAATGAAGGGGTATACACCCCCCTGTTTCCACTCAAACACACACAAAAATCATTCCTCAGAGCCCTAGCTACACAAGATGAGCCGCTAGAGCTATTTCCTAAGCTCCCAAGCTCATTCCTCAATCAAAAAATGCCATTCCCATCAGTCCCAAAATAGGACACTACCATTTTTGACCTAGCTTTTCCATTTCTCTATCAAACTCAAATTAACTTTGCATGTACCATCTTTAGGCCTCGAGCAACAATCATCTCCCAAGCTTCCTGCGGAGGTGGGACTTGATCAAAATGCTCCAAATCATTAGTTTGTGTCCTTTTGAGAGAACAATGAGGAATTGATCCAATTGCTTATCAACAAGGCTTCATCTCCAATAGATGAAGCTTCCTCAATTGTTCGAGCTACTACTCTTTAGCTCCGACTAGGTATGCTTCCTAAACGGAACCTTAGCCAAAAATGGGTTGGATATTTTTGAAGAAAACTTACATCTCGTGTGATATTGACCATTGGATCCTCTTCGATATCATGAAGGTGTGGGATCCTTTTGAGTTGATCGTCAGCTTGATCAAGTGAGCAATGGACGGACTCCATTCTCTCACTCACATGGCGTTAGATCACCATCGATTGAGATAGAAATGGTGATTAAATCACTTGATCGATCTAATTTAATCTTATTAAGTTATCAGATTAATCGTAGCCATCCGATCATAGATGGGATGGTGGACAAGAAAGAGCATCCACCATCGCCACGTAAGCGCTGAGTTGGATAAGTTTTAAGTAGCCAGTCTTGCGATGCCATGTGAAAAGCGCCGCCATGTGGAAAGCATCATCGCCATGTGGCAATAGGATTAGGCTTTAATTAGGCTTATTTAATCATTTTTAATGGTTAAAATTCTAAAATCATAAAAAATCATAGAGAAAAAATAATGCAAATAAATACTCATTTTAAAGGTATTTTAGAGGAGAATTAATTAAAATTTATCTTAACTAATTTTGAATAGTAATTAAGGTTTAATTACTTTTTAATTACTTGAGCAATTAATCCCAAATTTTGTGAGTTAATTTAATGGAATGACCTCTACCTCCCATGATTTTCTTGGGATTTATTGCTCACTTAATTAAGAAAATTGACAAATTAAACCTTAACTACTCTTTTAAGTTAATTAATGATTAAATAATCCCTTGAATAGTAATAAATAAATTAATTAAGTTTTTCAATCATTGTTAGTAAGTGAACTAAGGAATAATGTTGGGACCCCTTTCCTAAGTTCATTTCACCTTTTTTAAAATAAATTAATTTAACTAATTAATTAAATCACTTAATCAAATTGAAATCATAATCACATCCTTAATTAATTAAATCATGGAGTAGATCTTTAGGTGTTTAATAACCTAAAGGAGTTCAATCAAATTATGGTTAGTCCATATATGTGGGAAAACCATAAGAGTAATTAAGACTTAATCTAATTTAACTATTAATCATGAGCCAATTGCATTAGGCCCCTTTTATTTCTAGGATCATTGCAAGTTTATTTTCATGCATATCATGTTGGCTCATAATTATTTAGTTAATTACTTTAAGGTGACATAGGAAAGTGTAATTAATTCATCTAATTAAGGGTTCAACTTAATTAACCCATAAAATCAACTTAATTACATTTCTTAAATTAAATCAAATCACTAATGTGAAATGGGTTTAAAATAGCAAGTGATGATTTCTCTTCTCCTCTTTAAATCAAATCAAATCCAAAACTTAATTAATAAAAAGCTTTGGTTTGCTTTAAATAATCTTATTTGATTTGATTGTCCTTAAGAACTAGTTTGGTTGAATGAATCACATGCTTATATTTGATTGTCTCTTTCGATTCATGTTAAAATTGGTATGTCATTTGAATTCATGCATCCATCTTTTCAAAATCAAGTAAAATAAAATGGATTTCTTTTGTAAGCTTGCATGTGTTGATTTAATTTAATATATGCATGGCTATTATCTATTAAATCAAATGTATTTTTCAAAAGCTTATAAATGAATAATAATATGTGTTATGATTAGTTATAAATACATAAGAAATGCATGTGCTTATATTTTAAGTGTATGAATGTTGAGTTCTCTTTCCTCTATTCATGTGTTGATTTATATAAGATTGAATGGTAATGGGTATATATGCGGACATAGGAACATGAGGCTTTAGCTAGCCCCAAGAGGTCATTTGATTACCTCACTTCTAGTTTAACAATAAAATGTACCCATTTGATTTCATTCTTATGTATTTCAACATTAGAATTTGGATAGAGCTTCAATTCATATATATAAATGATTCAATAAAAATATAGATTCTTTGCATGGTTTTCTTTCCCTCATTTATGTATACATCCATGTGTGTCCAAGAAAAGCAAGTATATAGTCTGGACATCCCGAGAATACAAGGCTTTAGTTAGCCCCAAGGAGGTCATTTGATTACCTCACTTCCTAGTTTAACAATGACATGTACTTGCCTATATCTTTGTATATATGTATATGTGATTAGTGAATGAAAATCCCATTTTACATTAAAATTGCATGCATTCATAATTGACTAAGTGGTTGAATTAATTAGCCATATGATTTGGAGCTTACTTCCTATGTTCATGTATACAAATTTACATATGTTTGAATGCAAATGGGTATATAGTCTAGACATCCGAGAATATGAGGCTTTTAGCTCAGAGGTCTTTGATTACCTCACTTCCCTAGTTTAACAACAACACATGCTTTAATTTCATTCTTATGTCCTTTTTATAAAAATTTGGATAAAGTTTTAAATTAATATGTTTAAATAATTCAATCAAATAAAATATATAAAATCTATACACATACATTCATCATTTAAGTGTGCTAAAATATGTTGCATGTAAATACACTTAGATTAAATCATATGCATGTTACATGTGATGGAAAGGAATGATTTAATATATGTCATGTGGTAGTAATTCAATTAAATTAATCTTAAGATGCCTTTCATTTTGAATAGGATTATTTAAAGTGAACCTAAACTTAGGATTAATTAAATCATTTAATAAGCCATTCACTAAAGAGAACTAAATCAAATTAATATACTTTAGAAAGTGACTTAAGGTAGGGATGAAAGGGAAATCCTCTTTTCCTCTCTTTATAACACTTAGTTATTAAGTGTAATCAAATGAAACAAAAGAAACACAAATTAAAATTCTCAAATCAATTAAACTACTTCAAGAAATCAAACCTTTCATGTTAAATTGAATCCTTCTACACTTAGAAAATACAACACTAATAATACCACACAAGACTTAATAAACATAATAGAATTAGTCACCACTTCTAGCTCTAAGTTAGGATGGTGTATGATGTGATGTATGTTTTTTGTTTTATGATGATAGGTAATATTTGCCTAATCATGTTTTTTGTAGGGATTATGCTTAAGGGATGCTTAAAATAAATGTGAATGCTCTTGCTTGCTTTATAAGCATAATCCAAGTTAGGATAAGTGGGCTTAGTTACCCATGTAGGGTGCTAAGTCCAAATTATAAATACAACTTGAGATTATATGTATATTTAGCTAACCTATTTTGCGGGTGTAGTTAGATTAACTTTTCTCACATAAATGTAATTTTTGTAATAGGAATTAGTATTAGTGCTATGGAGGATTAGGATGAGCAATGGCCAGAAGGCTTTGTCCTGTGGTGCCTTGTGATGCCTTTGAAGTAAGCACCATCCAAATCAAAGAAGGAACCAAATCAAAAATGGAGATATGAAAAAAGAAGACCCCCATAACATTTAATACAATTATAATTAATCTTTTATATTCTAGTTGTATAAGGGTAGAGAGCTACCCATCTTTTCTCTCTCTTGTATGCGATGGTACGACCATCGACCTTTTATTCTTTTATGATAGTTTATATAATTGTTTGATGTTATGTTTACATTGTGCATTAGGACGACATGCTTTTCATAGTTTCTTAGATGATTGATGCTTTAATGTGTGGCTTAGATACAATTAGGATCTTAGGATAAAAATAACTTTTCTGCCAAACTAATCAATCATAAATAAATTTTAAATAACTCATAATGTCATCATAAAGCATAAGACATAAATAAGATAATTAAAATATTTAGCAACCCCTTAGTTGTATGGTTATATGTTTCACATCATGCATGCATATTATTTCTCTCTTGAATAAGAAGGATCTCCATCCTTGCATGATAATGGAATGCTTGGCATGTTAGGGCATCCCTTGTGGTGGAGAACACCTTCTTCTGATTTGACCCATAACCTATTTCATCATGCATTTAGGCATAAAAAATCCTAATGCCTCTATCAAAATGATCTATCTAAAATGAAATAAAATTTGAAAATATTTTGCATCTATAAATTAAGTCATATGCTCATACCACTCATGCTCTTGTCTCTTAAGGAATGTGTTTAGGACTTTAGTCTCTTTCTAATAAAATAACCACCCTAGCTATCTTATAATTGAAATGACCAGAATACATGGTTTTAAAATTGTAGTAGGTGTTAGTTGGTGGTCACTCCACGTAGTTATAAGTCTAGAAGTCGGACAATTTATTCTCTCTTATGAAGGTAAACCCTTATCCCACTCTTAGATTTAGGTCATGATTTAGCTCACTAAAGATCCCTAGATTTAGGATCTAGCTATTTTATTTAGGCTATGAGCATAAATCCTCACCTCTTAGGCATTCCACAACCTTATTGGTGGTTTATAAGCAGAGTAACTATTAAATTTCAACTCAAAATATATAAATCTCCTCAACTTCAAAATTATAAAGCCCAAGCCTAATCATATGATAAATTGGAATGCTCACTAGGCTTCCTAGTATCATGAGCATTTCCTACTTATTTCATTTGGAATCCAAGAATAAGTCTTCTCCTTGAACTTTTCCAAATGATTTTCCAAATACAACCAATCTTTTGATAGTCTAACCTTAAAATCTTTGGAGATGATAATTGTCTACTTTAATCGAGTATTCTTAGGAAATTCATTTCCTAAGATGTAATTAATGGAGGCTTGCCTCCATAGAACTTAAGAACATGGTTTAATATAAACCTACTTTATTCATCACCATTTAAGTGGGAAAAATCTAGTACATTCAAAGATCCCATCATGACTTAGGGTCCTTATTATGATTAAGTCCATTGTGGGGTGATGCCTCTATCTTTTGAGTATATCATACCTCGATGTTGTAATTGATCAAAAGGACCCCCTACATTTAAAATAAACACCACAGAGGCCTCTCTATTCATTAATCAAATTTGGAGATGTCAATCCTCAAGAAGGCAAGGGTTCTTAGACTCATAATGTTGATGATACACACGGGTCAACTACAATTCTTAGCTTGTATACTTGTATGCATATAATGTAAAGCGTTGTGCACTTCGGTGTCCCTAGGAGTAAGTCTTCATCACTGAATGTAACTCTTAAGATGTCCTTCGAGTGGCATGCCTCTTCTTTAGTAGCGATCAGCTGAGCTAAGCATATCTTTAGATCAAGTAAGGCTTTGATTAGAGATTCTCTCATCTCTTTAGATATGATAAGGGCATCATATATGTTTAACATAGCTAGAAACTTTGTAAGGTGAGCTAGGACATTGTAATCAACTCTTTCTTGGTCTTCCGTAAGCATATCCATGGGCGGAGCATCTTATAGAGGAGGTATCTACTCACTAGAACCAATGACTTGCTTACCCTTATCCTTAGGTGCTACCTGAGGTGGTAAAATGTTGTCATTACATAGGTTGACTTCAGTGACTTCTTGGAAAGATGAGCTTGTCAAAAGTTTTACCTTCTCATCGAGCATACCTATAGCCTCTCCTATGGGATTCTAAGAGTTAGTTGACTCCAAGTCAATCTCAAGAGGTGAACCTGATTGATTCAGAGAAGGATAGCATGACTCTAAATCAGAAAGGAAAGGATTGGAACTACTAGAGCTATTATTTTTATTTAAACTCGGAGAGCTTTCAATAGGAATAAAATCAAGAGCATCAGAAGTAGACAATATATATGTAGAATCAACTTCCTTCATTAATTTCTTTTTGGATGGAGGTACATGATAGAAATCAAGTAAAGTAAGCGGAGTAAGGGATTTAGTTCCCTTATCCACAGATACAATGCTCTTGCCTCTAGAAGAGGAGAAGTAGAGGTGGTAGCTTCAATGCTGGAGGGAGTACTGGACTCGGATGATGGCTACGCTACTAAACTATCTCGTGCAAGTATGGTGAGTTGCTACTTCTTGCATCCTCCCAGTTGTCCTTTGTAACTAGCAAACCTTCCTTGGTGTTGGAGGTTTGAGCTACTTCAGACACTTGCAAGGAAAGCTTCTTAATCATAGAAATGATCTTCTTAGTGATTCAGGATAGGGAGATATCCTAACCTTCATTGTTCTTAAGAGGATTACAAGTATCCCTAAGGATTACATTAATAGAACTGGATGGTTGTTCTAAGAAGCATTCCTCAGGGATAACTATGGCTATCAACTTGTAGCTGTGCTCAAGCTAGTCCTTAAAAGTGATACAATCCTCTAAGACACGGCCTAACATGCGGTCGTAAGGATGATCATTCTTGCCCACTTCCTCTGGCCTCTTATGCTCTAGTAATTAAAAGTCGGGTTTATTTAAGAGATTCTTAAATATTTTCCTAACTCCCTCCCTCTTGAATGAATATGACTTATCCAATCTATCAGCAAGAGTAGGTGGAAAGTAGGTACCTGGCAATGAATATGAATACCACTGCTGGGTAGGCTACTAAGGTGGTGGAAATGGTCATTGTGGTAGCTGTGGTGACCAGAATGATGGTCTAGGTGGTGGAAAAGGAGGTGGCAAAGGAGGCTGCTAAGCTTATAGTCTCTCATATTGAATTTTAGCTAGTTGCTTTCCTCTGTCCACCGACACAACTTTCCATGGCTTCTTCTCAAACACCTTCTACGGCTTGGGCCTAGGTGATTGGTCTGAAAGAGTAAATGTTTGGCTTCCTCTTGTAAGTTAGCCACCATATTGATTAATTTCTTGAATATTTTGATGGTAAAGCCCTTGAGCATGAAAGCGACCGGGCCATGGATATTCATGAGTAGAATCTCAATGGCATGCTATTTGGTTAGTTGGTTATTTCATGCTCGGGTTGCCTCGAATGTAATCAACATGGGACTCATTGAGTTTCTGTTTCTCTACAATGAGGTCGGCTACAATCACCCTCTGAGCTCCAGCAAACCTCTTGATGAAGAGGTGCTTCAACTCAGCAAAAGCCTTCACCGAATTGTTGGACAGTTCAGCGTACCAATCAAATGCAACACCTGACAGACTTCTAACGAAAAGGAAGAGGAGTGTGTTGCTACCACTGATGTTGCAACAGCTGACTCTAAAGTGTGCAATCTGTTATCGTGGGTACCCACTACCATCAAAGTTCTTGAAGGATGGTGGAACAAAACCCTAAATGACATAATAACTAAATAAAAATGTAAACCTAAAAAATAAAACTAAAAATAAATTAAAAATAAAACCTAAACCTTAAACTAAAAAAAACCATAAACCTAAAATAAACAAAATAAAATAAACATAAACCTAAATTAAAATAACTAAAACCTAAACCTAAACCTAAAATAAACTAAACTAAACCCTAAAATAAAATAAAATAAAAAAACTAAAATAAAAAAAAACCTAAAATAAACCTAAAATAAAAAAAACCAAAAAAAAATAAAATAAAACCAAACATAAACCTAAAAAATAAAAAATAAAAATAAAACCTAAACCTAAAATAAACTAAAATAAAACTAAACTAAAAATAAACATAAACTAAACTAAACCTAAAAAATAAACTAAAATAAAACATAAATAAAAATAAACTAAACTAAAATAAAATATAATAAAAAAAAAAATAAATAAAATTAAAATAAACTAGATAAAATAAAAAAAATAAAATAAATAAACTAAATGAACCTACCATTGGTTTGTGTGATTAAAAAAACTAACTAACCATAAATCCTGAGCACTGAGCCTAAACTGGCCTAACCCTGAGCCCAGGCCCTAACCCAACTGACCCTAAATCAGCCCTCCACTGTACTGATCATAGGCCACTGAGCCCTAAGACCTAAAAAAACCCTAGGCTGAGCCTAAAATCCTAAACCCTAAAATGATCACTGAGTAATATACTAATAAATAAAATAAAGATAAACTAAATAAACTAAATACTAAAAAAAATAAAACATAAAAGAAAAATAACCTAAAATAAACCTAAAACCTAAACCTAAAAAATAAAATAAAAACTTAAACTAACCTAGAAAAAAATCCTAAAACTAAAATTAAAATAAAATAAACTATCTAAAATAAACCTAAACTAAACATAAAAAAATAAACCAAGATAAAAAAAAGATAAATAAACAAAAATAAAAGTATGCTAAAATAAAAGAAATAAGACTAAAATAAATAAAATTAAATAAATAAATAAATTGAATAAACTGAACTTGGTTTAATTAATTTGAAAAATTAAAAATTAAAAATAATAATTTGAAAAATGACCCTAACCAAAACTCCCTCCCTGACCTAAAACCATACCCTAAACCCTAAATCCCACTCTCTCCATATACCAAAACCTAATTAACCTAAACTCTCCCCAACTACCAAATAAGACCCTATACCAAAACAAATCTCCACTCCCTAAACTTAACCCTAAATCTACCCTAAGCCACCTAAATCTACCACAACAACTGACTAGCCATAAACCCTAAACCCTGAGCCTAAAATCCACTAAAAACATAAAAACTAAATAAAAAAAAATAAAATAAAAAAAAATAAAAAAACCTAAAACAAAATAATTTTAAATAATAAAATAAAATGAAATAAACTACTAAAATAAAATAAAATAAACTAAACTAAAAATAAAATAATTAAACTAAATAAAATAATAAAACAAAATAAATATAAACCTAAAATAATAAAGAGACATAAAATAAAATAAAATTAAAAAATAAACCAAATAAAATAAAATAAATAATAAATAAAAAACTAAACTTAAAAAATAAACCTAAAAAAAATAAATAAAATTAAACTAAAAAACTAAAAAAAACCTAATAAAATAAAAAAATAAACCTAAACCTAAAATTAAAAAATAGACAAAACTAAAATAACTAAACCTAAACTAAATAAATATATATTTAAAATAAACCTAAACCTAAAGTAAATTAAACCTAAAATAAATAAACTTAAACCTAAACTAAATAAAATAAAACCTAAACCTAAACCTAAAAATAAACTAAAATAAAACCTAAACTATTAAAGTAAAAATAATAATAAACTATATTAATAAATACATAAATAAAATAAAATAAAATAAACTAAATAAAATAAACTAAATAAATACTTCTGGTTTGCTTAATTTAAATTAACATAAATAAAATACAATAAACTTAAAGGCCAAACTCGGTTTGCATGATAAATGATCTAAACATAAACCCTGACCTAAACATTAATCCACTAAATAAAAATAATAATGTAAAAAACCTGACTCTGACCCAAAACTCAGAGCCCTGACCTAGGCCCTAAACCCTAACCTGATCCCAAAAGACCCAACTAGGCCCAGACCCCAGACCCAAAACTCTCAGTTTACATGAGACCCAATACTGACCCACCCAACCCTGACCTACAAATCCTACCACTGGCACTGCTACTAAACTTTCCTAAAGCATAACCTACATAAATAAAATAAATAAACCCATAAACTAAACTCCTAAACCTAAAAAATTTAAACCTCTATAACAAATCTAACATAAATAAACTATTCTAAATAAAATCTAAAATAATCCAAAATAAGAATAAAATACTTAAATAAATAATAAATAAAATAAGTAATCTAAATACCAATTTACTTGAAAAAAAACTAAACCCTAAATCTAAATCATAAAGCAAACCTTAAACCTAAATCTTAAACCATAAAAACCCAAAACTAACCCAAACCACCCTAAACTTACAACACTAAAGCCAACCTAAACATGGTGTGTCCTGGTGGTTATGAAGGAGGACTAAGTTACTGGTGGTAAAGATAATATGATGGTGATCCAACTACTCAAGAAGCTAGGGTGGTTAATGGGAACTAAACTAAAGAATGGCCGATCCGACTGCTTCTAAGCTGTGTCTTTATAATAGAGATAGTTCTTGTTATCAAGTTTTCAACCTATGGATGCTCAATCAATGTAAACTGTGTCTTAGAAAACTTGGTTATTTACTTGGTTGATGAAATTGAAAAGAAGAAATGTTGAATCTGAATTTGTTCTCAATTAAAAAAATAACCAAAAACACTAAACTCTAAACTAAAAATTGAACCCTAAACCTAAAAGATAAAATAAAACCCTAAAATAATATAGAATAAATAAATGAAAAAACCTACTACCCTAAACCCAACCAACCCTAAATAACCCTAAACCCTAAAATCAATACTAAACTAAACCTAAGCTCTACTAAACCCTAAACCCTAAAACCACAACCCTAAACCCTAAACCTATCCAAAAAACCTAAACCCCACCCTAAACCCAAACCACAAAAAATCTAAAAAGACTAAAATAATAAATAAAAAAAAATAGTAAATAAATAAATAAACCTACATAAATAAAATTAAAAATAACTTAAAATTAAACCTAAAATTAAACCTAACAACTTAAAATAAAACAAAATAAATAACAACTAAACTAAAATAAAATAAATAAACCTAGTTAAATTAAAAAATAAAATAAACCTAAAATAAAACCTAAATTAATTAATAAAATAAAATAAAATAACCTAAAAAAAATAAACCTAAAAATAAAATAAATAAATAAAAGAACCTAAACCTAAACTAAAATAAACTAAAAAATAAAATAAACTAAAATAAAATAAACATAAACATAAACCTAAAAACAAATGACCTAAACCTAAACTACATCAATAAAATAAATAAAATAAAATAAACTACTAAAATAAAACCTAAACTAAACCTTAATAATGCCACTTAAACCAAAATAAAATAAAATAAAACTAAACCTAAACCTAAATAAAATAATACTAAACTAAAATAAAATAAAATAAACTAAAAATAACATAAACTAAACCTAAACTAAAAAATAAACTATAATAAAACTAAAATAAATAATAAACTAAATAAAAAAAAAAATGAATAAAAATAAAATAAATACCAAAATAATTTAACTAAAAGAAATAACTTGCTTTTATTTAAAAAAGCCCTATCATCCTTCCCTACACAAATCAACCCTGAGCCTAAACCACTGACTAAAAAACTGAGCCTAAGCTGACCCAGGCCACAAACCCTGAGCTATCAACACTATCTATAAAGGCCTAAACTGTAATGAGCCCTGAGCCCTGTGACCTAACTACCACTTATGAGCCAAAAACCTGAGAACCCCAAACTAATAAACTAATGCTAAACTATCTGAACTAGGCCCTAAAAAAAATAAAATATGGAATAACTATAAAACTATAATAAAAACCCTAAAAAAAATAACCTAAAAAATATAATAAAACCATACCTAATAAATGAAAAATATATAAAATAAAATAAAACTTATAAACCTAAAACTAACTTAAAAGAGAAATAAAATAAAATAAAAAATAAACTAATAAAATAAATTAAACCTAAACTAAACTAAAATAAAACCAAATAAAAATTCTTATCCTAAAATAAAATAAAATAACAAAAATAAAATAAAATAAAATAAACCTAAACCAAAAATAAACCTAAATGATAATAATAAACCTAAAACTAAACTAATAAAAAACCTAAAATAAAATAATAAAACCTAAACTAGATAAGCTAAAATAAAATAAATAAACATAAACATACCCAAATAAATTAACCTAATCCTACTAAATAAAATAAACCTAAACCTAAACTAAACTAAAATAAAATAAACTAAAAATAACCTAAACTATAAAATTACCTAAAAATACCAAAATAAACCTCTCTGAGCCTAATAATAAATGTAAAATCCTAAACCTAAACCTAAAATAAAATATAAAAAATAAACTACTACAATTAACTAAAACCTAAAAAAATTAAAATAAATAAACCTAAAATAAATAAAATAAACTAATATAAATAAAATACCTTAAAATTAAAATAAAATAACTAAAAATAAAATAAATAAAACTAAATAAACATAAACCACCTTTGATTTAAAAAAAATAAAAAAAAAAAATAAAAGAACCCTAACCCTAAAGACTGACCCTACCCTAACCACAAACCTACCTAAAAATCTACCCACTAAACCTAAACCCTAAAATGTAAAATACTAAACTTAAACTATATAAAACCTAAAAATAAAATAAAATAAATAAAGCTAAATCTAAATAAATAAAATAAAAATAAAATAAAACTTAAACTAAAACCTAAACTAAACCTGAAAATAAAATAAATTCAAATCTAAAGCATAAAATAAATAAAATCTAAACTAAACTAAAAATAAACCTAAAATAAAACCTAAATAAAATAAAAATTGAGTAAAATAAAACTTAAACCTAAAAATAAACCTAATTAAATAAAAAATGACTACCCTAAACTAAAATAAACCTAAAAAAAAAATAAAGACAATAAAATAAACATAAACCTAAATTAGAATAAAATAAAATAACTACTAAACCTTCCCTAAAATAAACTAAAACTAATCCTAAACCTACTAAATATAATAAAATAAACTAAAATAAACCTAAACCTACTAAAATAAACCTAAAAATAAAAATAACCTAAACCAAAACCTAGAAAAAATTAAATAAAACCTAAACCTAAACCAAAATAAAAAAATAAAACTAAAAATAAAATAAAAAAATAAAACTCAACTAAAAAATAAACATAAACCTAAATTTAAACCTAAACCTAAAAAATCAATTAAAATAAATAAACTTAAAATAAACTAAACTAAATAAAAAATAAAAAATAAAATAAACTAAAATAAATAAACGTAAACCTACAAGTTTACTTAATTTAAAAAAAAAACTCTATGCCCTAAATCCTAAACCCAGAACCCCAAACCTTAAAAGTAACCCTAAACCCTAAACCCTAAAACCTAAAGTAACTAAATATTTTAAAAAATAAACCTAAACCCTAAAACCTAATAGTCCTAAACCATAAGAATGGGTAGAACCTTGATGGCAGGAACATCACCGTCAACCAGGCTCAGTCTAGATCTGGTAGTGGAGGCGAAGGCAGAGGCGGTGGTTATCATAGTGGTGGTGGGGGATCCAGAGGTGCTGGTGGATATGGAGGTGGTGGTCGGAGCAACGGAGGTTACAACCGTGGTGGTGGCGGAGGCAGAGATTGGGGATATGATGGTGGATCCTGCTACTCGAGAGGTTGAGGTGGTTCTAATGGGAATTGAAGAAAATGAAGAATGATCGATTTGATCTATTGCTTATGGAATAGTGCCTTTACAATAGAATTGGTTCTAGTTATCTAGGGTTTTTGATTTTCTCTGTGAACGTTCATTTTTGATCTATGTCATTGCTTATTTCTTAGAACACTTATTATGTTACTTGGTTGATGAAATCAAAAGAAGAAATGTTCAATCAATTTGTTCTCGAAAAAAAAATCAAAACCCTAAACCCTAAACTAAAACATGAACCCTAGACCTAAAACCTAAACCCTAAACTGCAAAAACCTAAATCCTAAACCCTAAACTGGACCCTAAAACCTAAACCCTAAACCCTAAACAATAAACAATAAAAAGCTAAAAACCTAAACCTAAACTGAATAAAACCTAAAAACAAAATAAACAAAAAAACCTAAACTAAAATAAAATAAAAAATAAAAATCTAAATAAAAACTTAACCCTAACCTAAACCTAAACTTAAACATAAAAAATAAAAATAAAAAAATAAAAACTAAATAAAATAAAATAAATAAAAACCTAAACAAAACTAAATAAAAATAAAAAACCTAAACATAATAAAAACTAAACATAAAATAAAAATAAAATAAACCTAAAATGAAAAAAATCAAAAAATAAATTGAAATTTAAACCTAAAAATAAAAAGTAAAAATAAATAAAAAATAAATCTTACACCCTAAAAAAGACAAACAAAAAATAAAAATAAAATAAACCTAAACCAAACTAAAATAAACTAAACTAAAATAAATTAAACTAAAATAATAAAACCTAAACCTAAACCTAAAATAAACTAAATCAATGCCTAAACCAAAACCTTTAATAAAATAAAATAAACTAAAAATATACATGAACTTGGACTAAAAAATAAAACCTAAAAATAATCTTAAAATAAAAACATAAAACCTAAACCTAAAAAAAATAAAATAAAAACTTAAACCTATACCTAAAAATAAAAAATAAAACCTAAACCTAAAAATAAAATAAAAATGAAATTGAACTAAAAATAAACCTAAACCTAAAAAATAAACAAAAATGAAAAACCTAAACTAAAATAAATAAACCAAACTAAATAAAAAAATAATCCTAAATAAAATTAAAAAATAAAATAAATTATAATAAATATAATATAAACTAAATAATCCTAAACCTACTAGTTTACTTAATCTTTTCTTAAAAAAAATTATAAACACAAAACCCTAAACCCCAAAAGACTCTGAACCTTAAGCCATAAACCTTAAACCCTAAACTAACCCTAAACCCTAAACCCTAACCCTAAACCCGAACTCCTAAACCATAAAACCCTAAACCCTAACCCTAAACCCCAAAAGACTCTGAACCTTAAGCCATAAACCTTAAACCCTAAACTAACCCTAAACCATAAACCCTAAACCCTAAACCCTAACCCTAAACCTGAACTCCTAAACCCTAAAACCATAAACCCTAACCCTAACCCTAAACTCCAACTCCTAAACCCTAATCCCTAAACTAACCTTAAATTCTAAACCCAAAAAACCCTAAACCCGAAAGCCTAAAGCCTAAACAATAAATTATAAACCCTAAACCCTAAACCCTAACCCTAAACCCTAAACCCTAAACATTAAACCTGAGCCTTAAACTAAATAAAACCTAATAATAAATAAATAAAAGAACCTAAACCTAAATAAAATATAAAATAAAATAAAATAAAAACCTAAAATAAAACCTAAACCTAATCCTAAAAATAAAATAAAATAAAAATAAAAATAAACTAAAATAAAATAAAGAAAAACTTAAACAAAAGTAAAAAATAAAATAAACCTAGCAATAAAAAACCTTAATAAAATAAATACTAAATGTAAAATAAAAATAAAATAAACCTTAAATAAATTATAATAAAAACCTAAACTTTAAAAATAAACCTAAAAATAAAAGCTAAAAATAAATACAAAATAAAATCTAAACCCCAAATTGAAGAAAAACCTAAACCTAAAATAAAATTAAAATAAACCTAAACCTAAACAAAAATAAACTAAACTAAAATAAATATAACCTAAAGCTAAACTGAAACCATAAGCAAAAAAAAAACTAAAAATAAACCTAAACCTTAACTTAAAAATAAAACCTAAAAATAAAACTAAAATAAAAACCTAAAACCTAAACCTAATCCTAAAAATAAAAAATAAAACTTAAACCTGTAAAATAAAATAAAAATAAAACTAAACTAAAAAAATAAACATAAACATAAACCTAAACCAAAAAATAAACTAAAATAAAAAATCTTTACTAAATTAAATAAACCTAAAATAAATAAACTAAACTAAATAAAAAAGTAAACCTAAAAGAAATAAACTAAAGAAAATAAAAAATTAAATTAAATAAACTAAATAAACCTAAACCTATTAGTTTACATAATTTAAAAAAAACCAAAAACCTAAACCCTAAACCTCAAACACTAAAACTAACCATAAACCCTAAACCCTAAACGTTAACCCTAACCCTAATTATTAAACCCTAAACCCTAAATACAAAACTTTAAAAACCTTAAACCCTAAAGCCTAAACCATAAACCCAAAACCTTAAACCCTAAACAATAAGCCCTAAACCTTAAACCCTAAACCCTAAACCCTAAATCAAAACTTGCAAGAAAAACCCTCCCTTCTCCTCTCTAAGGCCTCAATTCTTTTCATTGCCAATTTTTGATCATTATCGATCATAATTTTCACTATTTTTCTCTGTTTGGCCACTAATGTGAGTTTCCCTTTGCTCTTTCAATGGTAGAGGATCCACTTTCTGAGCAGCCGAGCTTTTCAAACTTGGAGGCATCGGCTAAGGCATCAGATTTACATGGAATTATGGATCTGAACTCATCCGCTACTCTGCTTGCAGTTAAGTCCTTCAAGGATGCATTATCTAGTAAGAATCTTTCCCCTAATGCTTCAATGAATTTGATCTCGACCTCATGTCATGGCATGCCTACTGTTATATGCTCGGATCTAGATGTGGAAAAGTTGGCGAAGCCATTTGAATTCTCTTTAGTGGGTAAATTTTCCTTACGCTGGACAACTCTCGATAACATCTGATCTTTTTTTCATAGCCTTAAAATTTTAGGCATTTTCACTATCAGATTGATTGATCCTAGGCATATTTTAATTCAGCTCTCTAATGACTTAGATTACTCAAGAGTCTTTGCCCGTCGCTCTTACTTTGTGTTTAATTATCAAATGCTTTTGAAATGGTCTCCTTTTGATATAAAGAGAATCCCAATTGTTCCTATATGGATAGCACTTCCTAATATGAGAATACATTATATTATACATCAAGTTCTTTTTGCGGTTGGGGCTCTCTTTGGTCAGCCTCTTCAAATTGATCAGGCCAATGCTACGAGATCATGACCTTCTGTTGCTCGTATTTTGGTTGAGATTGATATTACTAAAAAGCATCCTAAAGAAGTTTGGATCGGCTTTGAGAAATTTGGTTATAATCAAAAAGTGGAATTTGAGAATTTCCCTATTTTTTGCACAAATTGTAAGATACACGGCCATGATCAATCTGAATGTTTTGTGTTGCATCCTCATCTTAAAAAGAATAAATTGTCGGATCTTAATCCTACTCTATGAAATGTGAAAATCAATAAATTTGCTTATGTGCCTAAAGTCACTCAAAATGGGAATCATCCCCTACCCCCACTCCTTTTTTATCCACTAATTTGCCTATTGGAGAGCAATCTGAGCATGTTACAAATAATGCTTCTGAGGTTCGTGAGGAGGCTAATGATAACTTACTTAACATTGCTTCTAATTATAATCTCAAGACATAATACCTTCACTCATTCTAACCTACCCTTTGGCTAGTGAACCCGAGGAGACAAATTCTAAATTGATCCTTTGATGAAAGAGTAAAATTTGAAAACGTTGATCCTTTGATGATGGAACAAAATCTGAAAAGTAATTCTAAAAATGGGCATGAAATCTGTGCTATTAATGGCATCACAACCTTTCTTTCTACTACCCTTCAGAGTGATACACATGTTAATCTTATTTCTCAGCTTAATTCTGACACTGAAGAAGGGGAAATTACCATTAAGAATGCTTTTATTGATACAAGTCTGATTCTGAATATCATAAATCACTCTCTGGATGGGGATACTTTGGACAAAGAAAGACCTTTTCAAACTATTTTTAAAAAAAATCCCTTAAAGCTAGAATGTTCACTAACCAACTACTAGATCTTCTAACTTCCTTTAAATAACTCCGCTTTCTTTTCTTTTCTTTTTATTTCATTAGTTATTCTTTTCCTTTTCCTTCCTTTTTATTATGATCAATTTACTTATTTGGAATGTTAGGGGTATTGGGACTCTCATTGTCCACAATCGTATTAGAAGTCTTTGTCATACTCATAACATAGCCTTACTTGTTGTTATTGAACCATTCATACACTCTTCTAAGATCAACCATGTTGCTAGAATGCTTGGTTTTCAAAATTTCTCTTTATAATATTAGAAATAAAATTTGGTGTTTTGGAATAATTTAGTCAACATCTCTATCCTTGATGATCTTCAATAATTGGTTAATGTCCACATCTCATTGGGTGAATTTTTCTATTCTTGGTTCCTTTATTTATGCTTCTTGTAGAGGAACATCCTTTGGGATAACTTAAGAACCTTTGCCTCCTTGGTCACAAACACCTATTGGTTGGGGAGATTTCAACACTATTCTCTCTTCCTCAAAAGAAGAAGGGAGGTTGCTCTCCCAACATTCATTCCATGGAAGAATTTTCTAATATGATTCTTGATTGCAATATAATATTATGGCTACTATATGTATAACTCTAGACTCGCAGCCTTTGATAGGACTCTTTTTAATTCTCTTTGGATCAAACAATGACCCATTACTTCTATTGAATATTTGAGCGTAACTTTGTCTAATCATGCTCCACTTTTGATGTCCAAAATCCTCGTAGATTATACTCCCCTCTTCTTTTAGATTCCAAAATATGTCAATCCAAACATTGATTTTATAAATGTTGTATCCATTAATGGATGGCCCTCTTCATCCGAGATAATTCTATGGGAATGATTCCCCTCTAAGCTTAAAAGGCTTAAAAAAACCTAAATTGGTGGAACAAGCATCATTTTAAAAATATTTTGCCAATCTCAAAAAATATAGAATAATTAGTTTGTTCTCTTGAAGATGCGTTTCTACTAAACTTGAGGAGTTGAATGTAGCTAAAGATAACTTGGTTAATTATCAAATAGGAAAGAAACCTAAAAAAGTTACTAGCAAACATATTAATGGTGACAAAATACTAGGTACTTCCATGCTCTTTTTTTAAAAAAAAGAAAGCCTTAAACTGTATTAAAAAAAATTAAAAATGATAATGGCATCTGGATCACTAATAATAATGATATTAAATATTTTGTCATACATCATTTTAAAAATTTATTAAACAACCCTTCCTTAGAATCTCTTTCCAACTCACACCTGATTCCTTCAACGATTACTAACGATGACAACCACTTGCTTAGTTTGTGTCCTATGAAAGCTGAGATTGGTAATATTCTCAATAGCATGAACACTATTCATTCAAGGCTAATGACAATTTTTTTAGCATTGTTGGCCTATTATTAAGTCCGACCTTGTTGATATCATTGATTTTTTTGATGGCAATCCTTTACCTAGATACTTTTCTAGCACTTCCATTATTCTCATTCCCAAAATTAATAATCTCAATCTTGGGTGACTTACCTATCGCCTTTGCACCTTCTTTCATAAACTCATTACTAAATTAATTAGTCCACACCACCTAAAATTATTTCACCCAACCAAACTATTTCATTAAAGGTAGAGCTATTTCGACAACATTCTTCTTGCCCAAGAGCATTTGACATTGATGCTTCTACCGAGGTGGTAACATCCTTTTCAAATTGGACATCTCTAAAGCTTTTGACAACCTCTCTCTTGAATTTTCTTCCAAATTCATTTGTTTGATTTTTTTTCACTATTTTATCCTCATTAAAATTGTAACCAATGTTTGGTTCTCCGTTATCATGAATGGTGAGTCCTTTGGTTTTTTCCCTTCGATGCATGGTTTGAGACAAGGAGATCCATTATCATCCTGTCTTTTTATTATTGCTATTGAATATCTTTTGAGGAGCCTTAATAATCTTTTCAATAATAATCCCAATATATTTTTCAGAACTCAAGGTGGTCTTTCTATCTCTCATCTTAGTTTTACTGATGACTTCATAATCTTTTGCAATGCCTCTATTCATCACATTAAATCTATTAAAAATCTTTTAAATAAATTTGGTAATGAAAGTGGTCTTTTCTGAAGGTAAAATTTATTTTCCTCTCTCCTCTAAAATAATAATAGGATCAACCAAATCTTGAGAATTACTAACTTTCAAAGAACAATAACTTCCTATTAAATATCTTGGTGCTCCACTTTTAAAGGTAAGAAAAAAGATCACATCTCTTTGATGAGCTCATCCAAAAAATCTTTAATAAAATTTTTTTTGGGAATTTCATTTACTCTCTTAGGCTCACTTTGATTAAGAGCACCCTTAACTCCATGCCTCTATATCTCATTCAAACCATCAGGCCAATTCTACCATTAACAAATTGAGCACCTCTTAACAAATTCTAACAATTCAAAGGAATGCATTGGACCTCTTGGTATAAAAGATGTGGCACTCTTTGAAGGTGGTCTTAGATGTAAGCCAATCAAGGAAGTAATCACCTTTTCCTATAAACTTTGGTAGAATTTTAGGAACAATAATGACCTAATACCGCTGTAACACGCACCTCTCATTTACCCTATAGAGGGAGACTCTCCTATTTGGAAAAGACTTTGTTCTATCAAATGGGAAGCCAAATCATTAATATCTTGGGGATTAACTCTATCTTTCTTTTGGCAAGATAACTGAAGGGGTCCATTGATGACTTACTTTCTACCCATTCCACGCTACTATTAAAGTGAACTCTTTCTGCGAATAATATGTGGAACACTTTTGACATTATATTCCTTTCTCTCTTTAAATAAGCTTACTACTATTCCTATCATTCCTAGCAATCATGATCATCCTTTTAAGCTTTCTCAAAATGGTGACTTCAACCTTAAAAATGTTTGATTCATATTAAAGAAACTCATGACTTTTCCAATGTGTTTTTCAAAATTTGGAATAACTATTCCTATTTCTTATTACGCTCTAACTTGGCATATCCTAAAAACTTCATCCCTATTGACTCCATGTGGGGTAAAGGTTTTACTTTCCTTCAAAATGCTACCGCTTTCACATTGAGAATGTGAATCATGTTTTTGTTAACGGAGCCATTGCTTCCAAACTTTGGATTTGGTATGATGATCCCTTTAACATTGATAAATTCAATGGCTCCTTAACTTTATTCTAACTTCTTGAAGTTTATTTTGAAAATACTATTAAAGGCCACATTAAAGTCAAACTGCTATCACTCTTATTTGGTTCATATGTATGGACAGAAATGATGCAAAACATTGTGGGACTCTTATAAACCACATGAGGATAATTTCTAGAATTAAAAATAAAATCTGTGACTTGTTTATTGTCAATTTAAATCAAAATCAATTCAAAGGTTGTAAAGTTGTGACCAATAAACTGGGTTTTAACTTTCGGATCCACCCAAACTAAGGGTTGACAAGATTATTTATTGGTAAAACCTCATGCTAATACTATTAAAATTAACATTGAGCTCCTTTCAAAATGCTTCTATGGTGGCATTTTCAGAAACCTTAATGGTAAAGTCTTATGTGCTTTTGCTTACCCCCTTAATACTTGCTCTATTCCTTTTGCTGAGCTAATGGCAGTTTACAAATCTATTGAGATTTTCCATCAAAAAGGTTAGCTCAATATTTGGATTGAAGTGGATGCCCTGTTGTTGATTGATCTTTTGACTTCCACAAAAATGGGCAATACAAAATTGTACTACCTTCTAAAGTAGACTAGAGCTCTCCTCTCTCAACTCTATTTTAAAATCACTCATGGCATGAAGGTAATGCATGTGATTCTTACTAATCTAGGTGCTAGATTGATGGAATAAAATTCTTTGATCAACTTACACTTCCAAATCATTTGCATTGGTTAATTTGAACAACAATACTCCCCTTACCTCAAAATTAATCCATCCTATTGGTTTGACTCTACATTATCGCTTAACTGCATGATCAACTTATTTAGTTTTGATGTTTCTCTAGATTTATGCGCCCTAATTACCCCTTTATGGTTAGTTGTTGATCTCTATGGCATCTCGTTGGATTACTTACCCTAACCTTATTTTCTACATCTTGTTTTCACCAAACCACCGCTTTTGGTAAGGTTTTCTCCGTCACTAGAGGGAGATGGATTATTTTATGCTTTTCTTCTCGCTTATAGACTTCTTGCTATCATTATTCTATTTATGGGTTCTATTGTAATTTTCCATTATATGATTAAGGTTGTGTTTTTTCTCTTTTCCTTAATCTGGAAATTTGTTCATGGCCTCATGACTTTGCTTTCTCATTATGTAATTGCTATAATTTTGTACAGCTTCATGGTAGGCTCAAATTTATCTATCTTTTCTCTCTTTAATAGGGTTGTGCCTCTTCCTATGCTATCTAACCTCACCTCCATTACGTATGGAGAGCAACACAATAACCTTGCTATTATTACTGTTTCCTTGTAGGATGGGATTTTATTCTTGATTTCATTTCAGCCTATTTTTACTGTTGATGTTGGCTTACCTGTTAGTCTGCTTTTCTTTGTCTTGAAGGATTTCAATGATCTTGTTTTCTTGAACCCCTTTCGAGTCTATGTTGTCTCCCTACTCCTTACTGATTTATCTTATGGTGGGTGAACAATTATTTTGCTATTTTAATTATTGGTTGGATTATCGGGTCTTTAGTCCAGTAGATTGATTCTGGGGTTGTTTCTCTGATTTTCTTTGCTGATTGTGACTGGGCTATTGCTTATCATCTGATATTTGTGGACTACTTAATCTATTGTTATTTTTTCCATCCTGGTTCTATTAGACTTGTGTAGATATCTTATGCACTGTCTATTCTGAATGGGTGGTTCTTTGGTCAGCTAGCTGTTATTTGTTGTCTTGGCTATTTGTTGTCTTGGTTATTTGTTGTCTTAGTTTTTTTGATTATTCTTGCAATTCTCATCTCCCCAACCTGTATGGAGAGACACTATTATACCCTTGTTATTTTTTTTTATTATTTTTTCCTTCCAGGATTGGACTTTCTTTTTATCTTCTTTCTAGTATACTTTTACTAATGTTGTTGGCTTAACTGCTGGTCTACTGTTCTTTGTCTTGAAGGATTCCAATGTTGGCTCCCCTTTGAACCCCTTTTGTGCCTATGTTGTATCACTGTTTTATTTTTTTGGTTTATCTTATGGTGGGTGCAATAATGGCTTTGCTATTTTATTTGTTGCCCTGTGATTATGTACTACTTGGTTACTAACTAATGCTAATGCATACGAATGGGTGGCTTTATGGCCAGCTAGCTATTATTTTTTATCTTGGTTGTTTATTGTCTTGGTTATTTGCTCATATTTGCATCTGCCCCAATTTGGTGTGATTGAGCCTGAGCCTTCTTTCACACACTTCTTTATAATTTTCCTCAGTTTATGTTGCTCTTTCTTTTCACTTTCTCTGTACTACTTTAACTATTCTAATTTCTATCTTTCTTAATTTTTGTAGATGCACTTCTCTTTTTCTCTTGCAGGTGCATTTCTCTTGTTCTCTTGTAGGTTTTCTCCCTAGTGTCATGCATTCTCTCATCCTAAAGAGCTTTGGTCCAGAACTATTCATTGGCTTATCTATGTTAATCAATTTGTATCTTTTGCTTTCCTTTACTCTTTTATTTTGCTTTTGGTTGTACTTAGATAGGATTTACTCCCTAGGCTGATTGTAGCTCTTTGAGTAGTGTTGTTGAGTTTATCCCACAGGACCTTAACCCTCTTTTTGTGGCAATAAAATTCCCCCTATATGGGGTTTCCCAAAAAAAAAAACCATAAAACCCTAAACCCTAAACCTTAAACCCTAAACCCCAAACCCTAAACACCTAAAAACCTAAACCTAAACTAAATAAACCCTAAAAATAAAATAAATAAATAAACCTAAACCTAAATAAAATAAGAAAAACTAAAAAAAAATAAAACTTAAAGCTTAACCTAAAAATAAAATAGAATAAAAAATAAAAATAAACTAAAATAAAATAAATAAAAACATAAACTAAACTTAAAAATAAAATGAACCTAAGAATAAAAAAATTAAATGTAAAGTTAAAATAAAATAAACCTAAAATAAACTAGAATAAAAACTAAACAAAAACCTAAACCTAAAAAATAAACCTAAAAATAAAACTTAAAAATAAATAAGAAAAACCTAAACCCTAAACTAAAAACAAAATTTAAACCTAAAATCAAAATAAAATAAAATAAACCTAAACTTTAACTAAAATAAAACAAATTAAAATAAATAAAACATGAACCTAAACCTAAAATAAACTAAACCTAACCTAAACTTGAACTAAATAAAATAAAATAAATTAAAAATAAACCTAAAGCTAAACTGAAAAATAAAACCTAAAATCCTAAAACCTAAACCTAAAAAATAAAATAAAAACCTAAACCTAAACCTAAAAATAAAAAATAAAGCCTAAACTTGAAAAATAAAATAAAAGATAAAACTCAACTAAAAAAAACATAAACCTAAACTTAAACCTAAAAATATACTAAAATAAAAAAACCTAAACTAAAATAAATAAATATAAAATAAATAAACTAAACTTAATGAAAATAAAAAATAAAACTAAATATAAATTAAAAATAAATTAAACCAAAATAAATAAAAAATAAACTAAATAAACTAATTTAGCCTAAACCTAGTGGTTTACTTAATTAAAAAAACCTTAAACCCTAAACCCTAAACAAAAAAATTAACCCTAAACCCTAAACTGTAAACTTCCAACACTAAACCTACAACCTACCACCCTAAATCCTAAACCATAAATGCTAAGCCCTAAACCCTAAACTCTAAACCCTAACCCTAACCCTAAATGCTAAACCATAAAAGCATAAACACTAACACCTTAAACTTCAAACCCTAAACCCTAAACACTAAATGCTAAACCATAAACCATAAACCTTAAACCCTAAACCCGAAACCCTAAACACTAAACCTAAACCCTAAGAATGGGCAGAACCTTAATGGCAGGAACATCACCATCAATCAGGCTCAATCTAGATCTTAGAGTGGAGGTGAAGGCGGAGGCGAAAATTATTGTAGGGTGATGGGGGGATTTGGAGGTGTTGGTGGATATCGAGGTGGTGGTCAGAGCAGTGGTGGTTATGGAGGAGAGGGAGCGATGAAGGTTACAGCTGTGGAGGTCATGTCCATTATATCCTATTATGTCTCAAATTCTCATTTAATTCAGGTATACTAAAGTCAATTTTTATACATCTTAAGCATGTATTTTTTAGGTGTACCTCTACCATTCTTAGCATAAGGCAAATCTAATCCATCTACTCTCATAACTGGGTCATTGGACGACCTATGCTTTATGTGGCCAAACCATCTAAGCTGACTCTCTCTAATCATATCTACCACTAGAGCTACTCGAACTTTTTCTTGAACTTACTCATTTTGCATTTTATTTCTAAGAGTAAATCCACTCATCCAACTAAGTATCATGTATGCAACACTTAACTTAGTCTCACGCTCTCTTTATTGGAACACATTCCATAAATCATTCAGACAAACCACCATCTTATCAAATTTTCCCTTAAGTTTAGGCAATACGTTTCTATCACACAACAGGCCAAATCCATTTTTCCACTTTAACCATCCAACTTGAATTCCACTAATAACATCTCCATCTATTTCACCATCATTTTGAACAATAAAGCCTAAATATCTAAATCGCTCACTAGTTTTAATGACTTGTTCACTTAATGTCACAACATTACCACTATAACTTCTACAACTAAAATTACACTCCATATATTCAGTTTTAGATCTACTTAAATGAAAATTTTTAGACTCTAAGGTTAACCTATATAATTCAAGTTTTTCTTGGACTCCTTCTATAGTCTTATCAATGTCATCAGCAAAAACCATACACTAAGGTACATCTTCTTATAAATGTCTAGTAAGAACATCCACAACTAAAGAAAAAAAGATAAAAGCTTAAAGCAGATCCTTGATGTAATCCAACTGAAATAGGAAAATATTTTGTCAATATTCCTTATGTTTGGACACAAGAAACAACTCTATTATACATATCCTTAATGACTCAATATTTACTCCTTTATTTTCTAGAACTCTCCAAAGAACATCTCTTCAAACTTTATCATAAGCTTTCTAAATCAATAAATATTATATGTAGATCCTCCTTGCTTTTCTAAACTTCTCCATCAAATCTCTTAATAAATGTATAGAATCCATAGTAGATCTATCGGCATGAAACCTGTGAGAAACTTTTGTATCACATCATAATAACCCTCAATAACTCAATATCCCATAATTTTAATGTGTGACATTAACTTAATTCCTCTATAATTTGCACACTATTGTGCATCACCTCTTAAATATAGGAATCAACAAACTCTTTGTCCACTCATCGGCATCTTTTTTAGTCTTTAAGATAAAATTAAAAGATTTGTAAATAAGCAATTCCTTGATCTCCTAAACATTTCCACACTTCTTTTGAAATATAATCAAGTCCTACTGTTTTTTCACATTTCATTTTCTTTAAAGCTTCTCTAACTTCAGATTTACTAATATGATGAAAAAATAAAATTATCTAATTTTTTTAAGGTATAAAGGTCGCAAAAATCAATCTTATTTTCAAATCCTTCATTAAAAAGTTTATCAAAATACATCATTCACCTATTTTCAATATCCTTTTCTAAGAAAAGCACTCTATGATTTTCATCCTTAATACACCTCAATTGAGCTAGATCTTTACTTCTCCTATCTCTTTGGTTAGCTTATATACATACATCTTTCACCTTCTTTGGTATCTAATCTATTGTATAAATCACTAAAGCTAAATTTTTGCATCATATATTGCTTTCTTAGAATCTCTACATGCAACTTTATATTTTCCAATTCAGTTTTTAAACCATTTATAATAACACTTCTTATTAATTTATTATTTCTTGCACATTCGACTCCACCAACTATTTTTATTAAAAGAACTTTTTCCTTTTGATTCTCCAAGCACATTTTTAGCAACTTGCTTAATTTCACTTGCTACTTTTTCCCACATAACATTAGCTTCATTATGAACATCCTAAATTCTAAGCTCTTGTAGCTTGTTCTTAAAATTTTTTTTTATTAGTGTTCTTTAAGTGCCCCCATTTAATCCTAAGACAATAATTTGATTTATTTTTCATCTTCCAATCTTTCATCTTAAAATCTAAAACTAATAATCGATGTTGGGTATTTAAACTTTGACTTGGAATGCTCTTACAATCTTTATAATCTAAATGATCTATTTTTCTTATCAGAAAATAATCAATCTGTGTTTTACTTGATCAATTTTTATAAGTAATAATATGCTCATCTCTTTTCTTAAATTAAGTATTAGAAACTATAAAATCATAGGCTAAAGCAAAATTTAATATATACCTACCTTTTAAAATTTTCTGCCAATCTACCAACATGTCCATTTAAATCTCCTCTAATAAATACTATTTCTTCAAGAAGTATCTTTTGTATTAATCCCTTTAATTCATTCCAAAATTTTTCTCTTAAGCATACATCCAAACCTACTTGAAGAGCATAAACACTTATAACCTTGATAATCTTAGTTTCAATAATAATTCTTAAAGTTATAATTCTATCTCCGCATCTATTAATATTTATAACATTATTCTTCAAACTTTTACTTAAATCTATGCCATTTCTAATTTGACTAAATACCAAAGTTTAAACCTAAACTATCTATCTCCTTGGCTTTCTTCCCAACCCATTTAGTTTCTTGAACACATAAAATATTTATCTTGATGAACCATAATATCTATTAATTTCATTAGTTTAGCTATAAGAGAACCTATATTCCAAGTTCTAAATTCTAGTTTCATGGACTAACTTCTTTGGCATCCATCCATGTGGGAACCATTACCTATTTAACTGCGTAAGCTTATGCAACATACACATTTTCTATATTCAAAGTGTACATCACTTCAAGGATGCCTAGATTAACATAATATTTTGAAGGATTCATGTCATGACTAATTCGACAAGTTTTAAATAAATAAAATTAAAACTAAACCTAAAATAAAAATAAGATAAACTTAAAATAATATAAAATAAAAACTAAATAATAACATAAATCTAAAAATAAATAAAAATAAAACCTAAAAACTAAAAAAAAAAAACAACTTGAAATAAAATAAAATAATCTAAACTTAAACTAAATAAAATAAACTAAATTAAATAAAACCTAAACCTAAAATAAAACTAAACTAAACCTAAACTTAAACTAAACCTAAACCTTAAATAAAATAAGATAAACTAAAAATAACGTAAAATAAAAATAAATCTTAAAAAAATAAACCAAAAATAAAAAACCTAAAAGCTAAACCTAAACCTAAAAATGAAAAATAAAACTTAAACCTAAAAAATAAAATAAAAATAAAACTAAACTAAAAGAAAAAACCTAAACCTAAACTTAAAAAATAAACTAAAATAAAAACCTAAACTAAAATAAATAAACTATAAATAAAACAAAATTAAACCTAAATAGAAATAAAAAATAAAATAAACTAAAATAAATAAAAAATAAACTAAATAAACCTAAAACTTAAGAGTTTACTTAATTTGAAAGAAAATAAAAAATAATAAAATAATAAAATAATAAAAAAACTTAACCTTAAACCTTAAACCCTAAAATTAACCATAAACCCTAAACTCTAAACCTTAAACCTGAAAACCCTAAACACTAAACACTAAACCCTAAACCCTAAACCCTAAACCCTAAAGCCTGAACCCTACCTACCAAAGACCCTAAACACTAAATAAACCTTAAACCTAAGAACCTAAATAAAACAAAATACCTAAAAACTAAATAAATAAAATGCTAAACCTCGATAAAATAAGAAGATAAAATAAATAAAATAAACTAAACCTAAACCTAAACCTAAATCTAAAATAAATAAAAAAAATAAATAAATAATAAACTAAAATAAATAAATGAAAACTAAATAAATAAAATAAACCTAAAACAAAAGACTAAATAAAATAAAAATGATGTAAAATAAAAAATAAAATTAAAATAAAAAGCTAAACCTAATTAATAAACCTCAAAATAAAACCTAAATAAAAATAAAACATAAACTAAAAACCCTAAACCTAAAATAAACCAAACTAAAATAAACTAAATAAAATAAACCTAAACCTAAAATTAACTAAACTAAACCTAAATAAAATAAAATAAACTAAAATAAACCTAACGTAAAACAAAATAATAATAATGTACATAAAAAAACTAATAAAACCTAAACTTGGATAAAATAAAA
Organism: Cymbidium sinense; assembly: GCA_021442155.1. Taxonomy (NCBI): domain Eukaryota; kingdom Viridiplantae; phylum Streptophyta; class Magnoliopsida; order Asparagales; family Orchidaceae; genus Cymbidium; species Cymbidium sinense. The sequence goes on from CM038222.1 coordinate 23,941,540, forward strand.
TAAAACCTAAACTAAACCTAAAATTAAAATAAACTTAAACCTAAAATAATAAAATAAAATACTAAATTAGCATAACCTAAATAACAAATAAAGACATAAATTAATAAATAAAATAAATAAACTAAACTAATAAAAATAAACTAAACTAAATAAATAATATAAACTAATAATAAACAATAAACCTAAACTGGGTTTGCTTAATTTTAAACCCTATATCCTACTAAAATAAGCCCTATAAACTCACAAACCTACCACACCTAAAACCCTAAATCTACCCTAAACCTTAAACCCTAAAATCCAACCATGAAACCCTAAACTAACTAATAACCAAACCTGAGCCCTAAAACCCTAAACCCAACTGATCTTTTAAACCCTAAACTAACTAAGCAGAAATAAAAAGCCAAACACTAAAGCTAAATCCCAAACCCTAATTTAAACCCTAAAACTACCAAAAATGTAACCATAAACCCACTAATAATAAATCCACAAATAAAACCATAAACCTAAACCATAAACTCTAAACTAAACCCTAAACCCTAAACCCAAAACCCTAAACCTAAACCAAAAGTAACTAAATAAATTTTAAAAAATAAACCAAAATACTAAAACCAAATAAACCGAAACCAAAAGAATGGGCAAAACCTTGACGGCAGGACCATCACCGTCAACCAGGCTTAGACTACAACTAACGGTGGAGGCGATGGCGGAGGTGGCAGTTATCTCCGTGGTCATTAGGGATCTATAGGAGCTGGTGGATATGGACGTGGTGGTCAGAGTAGTGGTGGTTTTGGAGGAGGGAGAATCGTAGGAGGTTACAACTATGGTGGTGGTGGGGAGATCGAGGGATGGTGGATCCACTACTTAAGAGGTGGTGGTTCGATGGGCGGTGAAACTAAATAACGATCGATCGATCAAAACTGTGTCTTTATAGTAAAGATAATTCTAGTTATCTAGGGTTTTTGATTTACTCTATGCGTGCACATCTTTTATCTATGTCGTCGCTTGTGGCTTAGGAAACTTGGTGTGTTACTTGGTTGATGAAATCAGAGAGATGAAATGCTAAATCTGAAGTTGTTCTCTTTTAAAAAAAATAAAACAAAAACCCTTAACCCTAAACTAAAACCTGAACCCTAGACCTATGACCTAAACCCTAAACACTAAACCTAAAACCCTAAAAATCCTAAACCCTAAGCCAAACACAAACCCTGACTAAACCCAAAACCCTAATCCTAAACCTTAAACCCTAAATCCTAAACCCTAAAACCTAAACCCTAAACCTTAAAACTAAACCCTAAACCCTAAACCCTCAACTAACCCTAAACCCCAAAGCCCAAAAATCAAAAAACCTAAACCTAAACTAAATAAAACTTAAAAATAAAATAAATAAAAAAACCTAAACTAAAATAAAATAAATAAATAAAATAAAATAAAGACTTAAACCTAAACCTAAACCCAAAAAAGAAAATAAACTAAAAACTAAAAATGAAACTAAAATAAAATAATTAAAAACTAAACCAAACTAAAAAAATAAAAAACCTAAATAAAAAAATAAACCTAAAATAAAAATATAATAAAAACTAAATAAAAACCTAAACCTAAAAATTAAACCTAAAAATAAAACTTAAAATTAAACCTAAACCTAAACTTAAATAAAGTAAACTAAAATTAATAAAACTTAAACAAACTTGAAAAAAAATCCTAAAACTCAAATAAAATAAAATAAAATAAAAAAAACTAAATTATCTTAAACCAAACTAAAAAATAAACCTAAAATAAACTAAACTAATAAAACCTAAAAAAATAAAATAAAACCTACACTTAAACCTAAAAATAAAAAAAAAAACATAAACCTAATAAAATAAAATAAAAATAAAACTAAACTAAAAAATAAGCCTAAACCTAATCCTAAATCTAAAAAATAAACTAAAATAAAAAACCAAAACTAAAAGAAATAAACCTAAAATAAATGAAATGAAATATAAATAAAAATAAACCTAAATAAAATAAACTAAAATAAGTAAATAATAGACTACATAAACTAAATAAACCTAAACCTATGAGTTTACTTAATTTAAAAATATAAATTAAAAATTAAAAAAAATCCTAACTAAAACCATAAAACTAAACCAAACCTAAACACTCAACCCTATAAAACCCTAAACACTAAACCTTAAACCTAAACCATAAACTGACCATAAAACTGAGCCAAACCCTAAACCTTAAACTAATAAATCCTCCCTAACCTAAACCCCAACCCTAAACTCTACTAACCCTAATCACGAAAAAAAACCTAAACTTAAACTAAATTAAACCTAAAAATAAAATATATAAATAAACTTAAACCTAAATATAAATAATATAATATAATAAAACCTAAACTAAAACCTAAACCTAAACCTAAATCTAAAAAAAATCAAGAAAAAAACTAAATTAAAATAAAATAAATAAAACTAAACTACTTCAAAATAAAATAAAACTAAAAATAAAACCTAAATAAAACTGATGCAAATAATAAACCTTGATAATATAAATGAATAAAACCTAAAGATAAAATAAAAATAAATAAATAAATAATACATAAACCTAAAAATAAAATAAAATAAACTAAACCTTATAAACCCACCTAAAATAAACTAAACCTAAATCCTACTAAATAAAATAAAACTAAAAACTTAAACCTGTTAAAATAAAACTTAAACCTAAAATAAACAACACCTAGATAAAATAAGCACTCCTAAATAGATCCTACTAAAATCAATCCAAACTAAATAATACTCTAAACCTATAAACTAAACTAACTAATAAATTAAAATAAATAAACAAATAAATAAACTAAAATAAATAAAACAAAAAAAAATAAACTTAAATAAAAATAAAATAATAAAATAAACTAAAGGAACTAAATAAAAATAAACCTACCGGTTTACTAATTTTTTTTAAAAAAAATCTTAAACCCTAAACCTAAAAACAAAACCTAAGAATAAACCTAAACCTAAAAAAATCCTACCATAAGAAAACCCAACCTAAAGCCTAAACCATAAAAACCTAAAAACCTAAAAACATAAGAACCTAAACCTAAAGTAAATAAAACCTATTAATCAAATAAATAAAAAAACCTAAGCCTAAATAAAATAAAATAAAACCGAAACCTAAACATAAACCTAAAAATAAAATAAAATAAAAATAAACTAAAATAAAATAAATAAAATCCCAAACTAAACTAAATAAAGTAAAATAAATTTGAGAATGAAAAACCTAAATAAAATAAAAACTCAATGTAAAATAAAAATAAAATAACTAAATACAATAAAATACAAACTAAATAAAACCTAAACCTAATAAATAAACCAAAATAAAACCTAAAATAAATAAAAATAAAACCTAAACATAAAATAAATAAAATAAAATAAACCTAAACTAAAAATAAAAAAAACCTAAATTGAAATAAACTATAAACTAAAACCTCAAACTAAATAAAATAAAGTAAAATAAAAATAAACATAAACTTAAACTAAAAAAATAAACTTAAGAATGAACCTAAAATAAAACCAAACATAAACCAAAATAAAATAAAACCTAAAAAAAAATTAAAATAAAATAAAACTAAACTAAAAATAACATAAACCAAAATGTAAACCTAAAATAAACTAAAATAAATAAAAAACAAAATAAAAACTAAATAAAATATAAATAAACTAAATAAACTAAACTCAAAAAACATTAAACCTATACCTATACCTAAACTCTAAAACCTAAACTCTAAAATAAACTAAAATATACAACCTAAACCTTAACTCTAAATCTTAAACTCAAACCTAAAACCTAAATAAACCTAAAATAAATAAAACCTTAAACCTTAAACCAAAACACTATAAATCTAAACTAAAAACCTAACCTAAACCTAAACCTAAAACCTAAAACTAAATTAAAATAAAACCTAAAATAAAGTAAATAAAAACTTAAACCTAAGAAAAAAATATAGTAAAATTAAAACCTAAACTAAAACCTAAACCAAAACCTAAACCTAAATGTTAAAATATAATATAATAAAAAATAAAAACAAAAATAAAATAAATTAAAATAAATAAAAACCTAAACTAAAATACAAAATAAAATAAACCTAAAAATAAGAAGCTTAAATAGAATAAAAATTAGATGTAAAGTAAAAATCAAATAAACATAAAATAAAATAATTTAAAAATTAAATAAAAACCTAAACCTAAAAATAAATAAAAAATAAAACCTAAACACTAACAACAACAACAACAACAACAAGCCTTAATACTTTGAGACACTATAGCACCCAAGAGGGGGGGTGAATTGGGTAATATTAAAATTTTCAAAACTTAAATTTTAATTTTTAAATAGAAAATTAGATTTTGATTTTATAATGATAAGATATAATTCTAAATGCAGCAAAATAAAAATACAATAAAGTAAATAGAGACAAGAGGCACACGATTTTTTACGTGGTTCTAAACCCAAACCTACGTCCACGCCACCCCGGCTAGGAATCCACTAAATGAAAAATGATTTACAAAAGTACTCTATAACGGCAAGTACAACCCTACAACAATATGTACTCTCCTACAAAGGGTACAACCCCAAAATAAATTTTACAACACAAAAAAAAAATACAAAATAATAAATTTTGATAAAGTAAATCTCTCACAAATATACCAAGAAATCAAATTCAAAAGTGATCTCACAACTTATAAATGATCACTTTACAACTCAAAAAATTTGGCAAGCAAAATGCTCACTTAATAAAAATAAATATCTTAAAGTGATCTTACTAGGATGTTTAAGTTATTATAATTTGTAGAATAATACAAAATGATTTCAAAATAAATTCACAATATTCTTTTTCATGATAAGATAAATTTCAGCAAGGAGTAATTTTTTTTTTAACCAAAAAGATTCTTTCAATAATGCTAATGATCACAAAATAAAAAAAAATATATATGATAGATCTAAGTTGGCTAGTAAGCTTTCAATTAAAAAAAGAGATCTAGAAAATATGAAAATAATTTCAGCACAATAATTTATTTTAAAATGCTTAAAATAGATCTAAGAATAAATGATCTTTCAAAATAAGACCAAAGAAGAAATATTTCAAGAAACCAAAAGAAATTTGTAGGAAGCTAAAATTTCAGCAAGTTGAAATAGATCCTACAAATTATCACAAGAGTTTTCACAAAAAAATGATTGAGAAACTTTGATGTGAAAACCAATGTTCAAAGACTAATCCACCAAAAGTATAAATTAGAAAGAAGAAATAGATGGTGAAAATAGCATGAACAACTAAGAAGTATTAAGATCAAGAAAACAAACTCAAGTAATTTAAAAGGCTTGCTTCATTGAAGATGTTGAAGCTTCCAAACCAAGGATTTGATCTTGCAATATTTGGAGAACACTTGGAAAAGAACATTTAAGAGATTTTCTCTTAGATTTGCTGGAGAGATTTTGAATTTTGAATGAGGGATGCTTTCATGAAGAGAATGAGGGCTATTTATAGGCAAGAAGGTCATTTAAAAATTATTTCAAAGAAATATATTATACAACCTCATGCTATCATGTGATAATTTAATATTCAATAAAAATATAATTTATATTAAACAAATATTAAATTTAGCAGCAAAATTCGGCTATTCACATGGGAAAGTCAAAAGTAATCAAATGTAGCTCTTAATATATTCAAAGCATGTAGCATGCATCCATTATTAAAATCAAGTAATGTTTAAAAAATCATAATAAATTCAATTTTAATGCAAAGTGGGTCATGTAACCACTTATTTTAAAGGAAAAATCCAAGGAATCCGATGGAGATAAAATCAGATATGAATTCTTTGATTAAACAATGACTTTGGCTAAAATACAAAATTTTATATATTTTTGTTAATTTTGACATGTGATATTTAAAAATTATGATATAATTTATATATAATCATAAATATGTTAGTTATCATATAACCAGCAAATTAAATTAAAATACCTAATTATATTAAGTAAATAAAAATAATTATACTTAATAGTTATGATCATTTATTACTTTGACAATTTTATTGCTATGTAGAAAAACATATAATTGAATGTTAATTAAATAAAGATTTATACAAATTAACCTCATTAAAATAGTATGTTAGGTTGTGAGCAAATTGATTCATGCCAAAGAACTCATATGAATAGTCATATAACCTAAAATCATGAGCTTCACATTATCCCTTTCATTCTTTTATTCTTGCAATTTCTTCTAACAATTTGTGAGATGTATTGGATATGTAATTAGCAATTGATATATCTCAAACACATAAAATATTCATTAGAACATCCAAGCATTTGTTTGTTATCATCAAAATTAATCAAATTGAACATGAGGCTAATTAAGCCAACAATCTCCCCTTTTGATGATGACAAACTAATGTTGGGTATTGATTTTGATGAAGGTGCAAATTGACCTTTCATCATAGTTTTGAAAGAAATTCTATTAAAAAAAATTTATGCATATGAGATGAATAATGTTGCTCCCCTAAATGTATGCATTAAATAGACTTAATATTAACCAACATTTTACTCTTCTCCCCTTTTGACAACATCAAAAGTGAGAACAAACTACATACAATTTTAAATATTAGGATCTAACATTCCAAGCATGCATCTTAAAGTACAAAAACGTTCTTACGGTAAGGTTTTGTAAAAATATCTGCAATTTGTAAATCATGCTAATAAAATTAATATTAACATCACCTTTCAAAACATGATCCCTAATAAAATGATGTCTAATTTCTATATGCTTGGTTCGAGTGTGGATAGGATTTTAGTTAAACTAATAGCACTAGTATTGTCACATTGAACTAGAATGTGATCTTGCTTAATACCAAAATCTTCTAATTGCTTTAACCAAAGGACCAGCAAAAACTACTGTACTACCACCGAGTGGATAAAGCTAAATTTTGTTTCCTAGATGACCAAGACACAAGTGATGATCCTAAAAAATGACATATGCCGATGTGTTTTTTCTATCTACTTTGCATCCGCAAAATCAGCATCGAATAAATCAAATCACATGATAAAGAATTTTAGGATACCATAAACCTAACCTAGTAGTGCCTATCAAATACCGAAAGATACGCTTGACTGCTATTAAATGAGATTCTTTCAGGTTGGCCTGAAAACGAGCACACAAACAAATAGCAAACATAATATCGCCTACTAGCAAAGAAGGTATAAAAGTGAACCTATCATACTCCTATAAAGTTTTGATCAACAGATTTTCCTAATTCATCTAAATCCAATTTTATAGATGGGCTCATAGGAGTTTTACTAGATTTAAATCTTTTCATGTCAAACCTCTCAAGCAATTCATTTATATACTTAGTTTGATAGATGAATGTGCCATTTTCTTGTTGCTTCACTTGAAGACCTAAGAAAAAATTAAGTTCTCCCATCATACTCATTTCAAACTCTTTAGACATCAAAGATGAGAACTCATGGCATAAAGATTCATTTGTACTTCCAAATAATATATCATCTACATACACTTGTACCACACAATCAAATCATCATCTATGATCTTAAGGAATAAAGTGGTATCTACTCGCCCTTTCTAAATCCATGATCTATCAAAAAGTTACTTAACTTATCATACCAAGCATGAGGAGCCTGTTTTAAACCATATAAGGCTTTCTTTAATTTATACACATGATTTGGAAAATCAAGGCTCTCAAATCTGTGGTTGCTCTACAAATACATTTTGGTCAATAAATCCATTCAAAATGCACTTTTGACATCCATTTGAAAAAGTTTAAAATTTCTAAAACAAGCATAAGCAAGGAGTAACCATAGCTTCTAGTCTTGCTACGGTGCAAAAGATTCTTCAAAATCTATACCTTCAACTTGTGTACCCTTGTGCAACTAACCTAGCTTTATTTCTAATAATACAACCTGAATCATCTAGCTTATTCCTAAAGATCCATTTTGTTCCAATGACATTTTGATCTTGGGTCTTGGGACTAATTCCCAAACATCATTTCTTACAAATTGATTTAACTCCTCTTCCATAGCAATAATCCAAAATTATCATTTAATGCTTCTTCTAAATTTTTAGGTTCAACCTCGATAAAATCTTGAATGATCTACAACTTCTCTACTATGCCTTCTAGTCATAACTCCTTTTGAAGGATCCCTATAATTAGTTCCTTTGGATGATTTTTATTATATTTCCATTCTTTAGGCAATGAATCATCCATATTATCTTCTAAAGATATTTTCTTAAAGTTATCAATCTCTTCATCAATCACTTCATTTCTAATAGGATCAATCAAATTTTCATCAAAAAATAACATGTATTGATTCTTCTACAATCATTTTCTTTTATTGTAAACTCTATAAGCTCTACTAGAAAGAGAGTATCCTAAGAAAATACCATCATCGATTTGCAATCAAACTTACCTAAATGATCTTTTCCATTATTCAAAATAAAGCATTTACATCCAAATACATGAAAGTGTTCAATCTTAGGCTTCTTTCCAAAAAACAATTCATAGGGTGTCTTCTTCAAAATTGGTCTAAAATAGATCCTATTCATTACATAACATGCAATCGCCCAAAAAAAATATTTTGGCAATTTATACTCATCAAGCATAGATCTAGTTAATTCAATTAATATTCTATTTTTTCTCTCTACTACTCCATTTTGTTGGGGAGTTCTAGTAAAAAATTATGTCTAATCCCATGTTCATCACAAAAAATCCTCAAATAATTTATTTTCAAATTCCCACCATGATTAGTTTGAACCCTATTAATCAAAAGGCCTTGTTCTCTTTGAATATATTTAGAAAACTTTCTAAACTCACCAAAACATCATCCTTGTAAGTTACAAATAAGACCCAAGTATATCTAGAGAAATCATCAACAATCACAAAACCATAATTTTTTCCACCTAAGCTATGTGGGACCAAATAAATCCATGTAATAATTCTAGAGGTCTAGAAGTAGAAACAATATTTTACTTTTAAATGAGCTTCTAGAATGTTTACCATGAATACATGCATCACAAACATAGTTTGAATGAAAATTTAATTTAGGCAAACCAACTACTAAATCAAGTTTAGCAATTTTATTAAGTGTGTGCATGTTAATATGACATAGTCTCTATGCCATAACCATATATCATCATGAGTGCTTTTAAAACAAAGTAAGTTTAAATTTACATCATGAAAGCTATCTAAATCAATGACATAAATATTTTTGTATCTTTTCCTACTAGCAAAACATTTTCATTATTTTTATAATGCAATATGATGCATGGAATACTACATTCAAACCTTTATCACATAATTGACTAATAGAAATTAAATTATGTTTTAATCCTTCTACTAGAAAAACTTTATCTAAAGTGATAGAATTCTTACAAATAGAACCAATGCCAATGATTTTTCCCTTGCATTATCTCCATATGTAACAAATCCTCCATCACTTGATTCTAAAGTTGTGAATTTATCTTTATCTCGTCATATGTCTTGAACATCCACGTCCAAGTACCACATGCCTTCTTTGATTTTTGAAGGCATTCCTACAAAATAAACTCACATGTTAACTTTTGGAACCCAAACATGTTTTTGGGTCCACATTCTAAATTTAAAGTAAGATATTTAGCATGCATGGTTTGTGTAGTGTTTGTACCTTTTGGTACCCATACATAAGATGATTGCTTAGTATTTTATATTTACGCATAGCAATCAAATGAAATATGCCCTTTTATTGTAATAGTTGCACCAAACATTAGTGTTTGCATATGATTTAGAATGATAATTATAAGATATATGAGTGGGATGTGTATGATGCAAATAATTTTATTAAATGTTTTTCTTGATGAAGTATTATAATGAACTTGTGATTTTAAACATAATTCTAATCTTGCTTTTAATAAGATATTCTCTCTTTCAAGTTTACCTACAACTAAGAACAATTTAATAAAGAAGTATTTTTACTTTTTTAAATTATCACATTCATTTTTTAAATCACAAAAATGCATATCTAAATTTTATGTTCTTTTTCTAAGGTTTTGTATTTTCTTTTAATTTTTTATATTCAATAACTAAATCATTAAAAGCATCATCTAATTCATCATAAGATATATCATTACATACCTCTTGAGAATCTAAGTCAAATTCTCCATTTGCCATAAGACATATGTTGACCTCTTCATCGATGAGCTAGTACTTGATTCATTTGAATCTGGATTGGCCCATAAAGGTCTCTTCTTCTTCTTATGGTACTTTTCTCCTTCATATTTTTCTTTTGTTTACATCAATTTCTTTTCTTTGATTCAATAAGTTCGGACAATCACCTCTTATGTGTCCGCTTTTACAATGATAGCAAATGATCCCTTCACTGTAGAAATTTCTTAGTTTGAAATTTATAATTTTAGATTTTTTATACCTTTGATTCTTCTTCCTTAGCAAGTTCCCAAGCCTTTTGGAAAGCATGACCACCTCATCACAATCACCATCCGAGCTTGAGGTGTTATGCTCATCACTATCATCAACTTGTAGTGCAATGGCTTTTCCTTTCTCCTTCTCCTTTTTGAGTTATCCATCTTATCCCTTTGAGCAATAACTGTTCATGTGCTATCAAAGAACCCAAAAGTCAAGTGGATAAGTAGATAAATCTTTAGCTTCACTAATAGTTATTTAGCTTCCCATTCTTTTGGAAGACATCTAAGAATCTTATAAACTAAGTCTTGATTCCTATATGTTTTCCAAGAGAATGTAATGTGTAATTATTTTCATAAATCTAGTATACATATCGAAATAGATTGAGGAGACATATGAAATAACTCATAATCATGAACAAGTCTATTTATGTGAGCATCTCTAACTTCACTAGTTCCTTCAAGTTATAATAAGTTTATCCCATATTTCTTTACTTAACATAGAAATTTTCATGTAATCATCGTAATAAAGCACAATGTAAAGTATTACAAGCCCTAGCATTTAATTCATCAAGTTCTCTTTCTATAGACCATTCCTCAAAAGGTTTTTCTACTTTAATGCCATTTACTTCACCGGGTGTATGATATTGATGTGTCAACATATACCACATGTGCATCTTGACCTCTTAAGAATGTACTAATTCTATTTTTCCAATAATCAAATGGTACACTATCTAAAAGTGGAGGTCTATGAGTGGATTGTCCCAAATGAACCCTTGAAACCTTGTGCCATAGTGAAATGATTTACTCTTGGATGTTAAGCCAATAAAAGAGCCTACGATACCAATTGTGAGACACTATATAACCAAAGAGTGAATTGGGTAATATTAAAATTTTCAAAACTTAAATTTTAATTTTAAATAGAAAATTAGATTTTGATTTTATAATGATAAGATATAATTCTAAAGAAAAATAAAAAAATACAATAAAGTAAATAGAGACAAGAGGCACACGATTTTTATGTGGAAAACCCCAAAATCTACTATCACTAGCCACCCCGGCTAGAATCCACTAAATGAAAATGGTTTACAAAAGTACTCCCATAACCAAAGTACAACCCTACAACAATATGTACTCTCTACAAAGGAGAACCCCAAAAATAAATTTACAACACAAAAAAAAAATACAAAATAATAAATTTTGATAAAGTAAATCTCTCACAAATATACCAAGAAATCAAATTCAAAAGTGATCTCACAACTTATAAATGATCACTTTACAACTTAAAAAAATTTGGCAAGCAAAATGCTCACTTAATAAAAATAAATATCTTAAAGTGATCTTACTAGATGTTGTTATTATAATTTGTAGAATAATACAAAATGATTTCAAAATAAATTCACAATATTCTTTTCATGATAAGATAAATTTTAGAGTAATTTTTTTTTTTTAACCAAAAGATTCTTTCAAATAATGCTAATGATCACAAAATAAAAAAAAATAAGTATATGATAGATCTAAGTTGGCTAGTAAGCTTTCAATTAAAAAGAGAGATCTAGAAAATATGAAAATAATTTCAAATTTATTTTAAAATGCTTAAAATAGATCTAAGAATAAATGATCTTTCAAAATAAGACCAAAAAAGAAATATTTCAAGAAACCAAAAGAAATTTGTAGGAAGCTAAAATTTCAGCAAGTTGAAATAGATCCTACAAATTATCACAAGAGTTTTTCACAAAAAAATGATTGAGAAGCTTTGATGTGAAACCAATATTCAAAGACTAATCCACCAAAAAAGTATAAATTAGAAAGAAGAAATAGATGGTGAAAATAGCATGAACAACTAAGAAGTATTAAGATCAAGAAAACAAACTCAAGTAATTTAAAAGGCTTGCTTAGTTGAAGATGTTGAAGCTTCCAAACCAAGGATTTGATCTTGCAATATTTGGAGAACACTTGGAAAGAACATTTAAGAGATTTTCTCTTAGATTTGCTGGAGAGATTTTGAATTTTGAATGAGGGATGCTTTCATGAAGAGAATGAGGGCTATTTATAGGCAAGAAGGTCATTTAAAAATTATTTCAAAGAAATATATTATACAACCTCATGTTATCATGTGATAATTTAATATTCAATAAAAATATAATTTATATTAAACAAATATTAAATTTAGCAGCAAAATTCGGCTATTCACATGGGAAAGTCAAAGTAATCACATGTAGCTCTTAATATATTCAAAGCATGTAGCATGCATCCATTATTAAAATCAAGTAATGTTTAAATAATCATAATAAATTCAATTTTAATGCAAAGTGGGTCATGTAACCACTTATTTTAAAAGAAAAATCAAGGAATGATGGAGATAAAATCAGATATGAATTCTTTGATTAAACAATGACTTTGGCTAAAATACAAAATTTTATATATTTTGTTAATTTTGACATGTGATATTTAAAAATTATGATATAATTTATATATAATCATAAATATGTTAGTTATCATATAACCAACAAATTAAATTAAAATACCTAATTATATTAAGTAAATAAAATAATTATACTTAATAGTTATGATCATTTATTACTTTGACAATTTTATTGCTAGAAAAAACATATAATTGAATGTTAATTAAATAAAGATTTATACAAATTATAAAATAGTATGTTAGGTTGTGAACAAATTGATTCATGCCAAAGAACTCATATGAATAGTCATATAACCTAAAATCATGAGCTTCACATTATCCCTTTCATTCTTTTATTCTTGCAATTTCTTCTAACAATTTGTGAGATGTATTGGATATGTAATTAGCAATTGATATATCAAAACACATAAAATATTCATTAGAACATCCAAGCATTTGTTTGTTATCATCAAAATTAATCAAATTGAACATGAGGCTAATTAAGCCAACAAATCCCACTAAGTGGGGTCTGCTACATGAATCCTTCATCACCATTGTGTCCTATTATGTGTCAAATTGTCATTTAATTCAAGTATACTAAGGTCATTTTTTATAGATCTTAACCAAGTCTTGTTAGGTCTACCTCTACCTTTCTTAACTTAAGGCAACTCTATTGCATCTACTCTTAAATGGTCATTAAGATCCATTTTATGTGGACAAACCATCTAAGGCAATCTCTCTAATTGTATCAGGCTACCTCAAATTTTTCTAAGACTCATTTGATTTTATCTCTAAGAGTAAAGCCACTCATCCACCTAAGCATCCTCATCTATAACACTTAACTAGTCTTATGTTTTTAGAACATTGCACCATAAGTCATTGGGTCTAACCACCATCTTATAAAATTTTCCTTAAGTTTAAGTGGAACTTTTCTATCACAAATAGGACGATTCTTCCTCTTCAAACATCCAACTTGAATTCTACTAATAACATCTCCATCTATTTCACCATCATTTTGAACAAAGCCTAAATATAATGCACTCTTAATGACTTGTTCACCTAATGTCACAACACTACCACTATAACTTCTACAACTAAAATTACTCTCGATATATTTAGTTTTAACTCTACTTAAATGAAAACCTTTAGACTCTAAAGTTGACCTCCATAATTCAAGTTTCTCTTGGACTCCCTCTCTAGTCTTATCAACAAGAAGAATGTCAATATCAAAAAGCATACACCAAGGTACATCTTCTTATAAATACATAGTAAGAACATCCATAACTAAAGTAGAAAAGATAAGGGCTTAAAGCTGATCCTTGAAGTAATCCAACCGAAATAGAAAATATTTTGTCAATCTTCTTTGTGTTTGGACACAAGTAAAAGCTCTAGTATACATATCCTTAATGACTTGAATATAACCAATATTAACTCCTTTCTATTCTAGAACTCTCCAAAGAACATCTCTTGAAACTTCATTAAAATCTTTCTCTAAATTAATAAATATCATATGTAGATCCTCCTTACTTTCTTTATACTTCTTCATCAAACCTCTTAACAAATGTATAGCATCCATAGTAAATCTACTTATGTCGGTCCCATGTCTGGATGTGAAAAGTGGAGGGTTACGATAAGTAGTCGACAGCCAGCATAAAACTTGTCAAAATTATCATGACATGAATCCTTTAAATCATTGTGTTAAACCTCATGGAGAAAGCTATGTAAAAATAAGGATGATGGTGGATTGAGATTTAGATCCCTCCAAGATAACATTGAATGCAATGCCATGAAACTTTGGGTTAAATTCATGTAAGAAAGATCTATTTGGGCACTCTTCATCAAAGATAAGTATTGCAAAAATACTCACGCTATGCTTATTCAGGCTAGGAAAAGAGATTCTCATTGCTAGAAACATATTTTAAAATTTAGGGACCATGTTGAACTCATAATTAGATGGCAAGTGGGAAAAGATAATATTAGGTTCTAGCATGAAATATGGTTGAATAATGAACCATTATCCCATCACATTCAAGGGCTGAATGATCTTGGAAACCATTTAGTAAATAAATTCTTTCTTAATCAACTTGGACAAACTATTTGGAATAAAAGTGCTATCAGCAATCTCCTCCCTAATAGCATATCAACAGAAGTTATTGAAGTCCCTATTGACTTAAATAAACTTAATAAACAAGATTCTCCTTTCGGCCAAACAATCAAAATCTCACCAAGTTTTTATAATATTAAAAATCCTACTACTCATTGTACTATTTGGCATAAGGGCATCAAACCATTAATTTCCTTCTTTTGCTGAAGGCTCTTCAATAATCTTATCATAAAAAAAGGTGTTCAGTTTTCTCCTAAATGCCAACACTACAGTAGCTTTTAGACAACTCTTCATCTACTTTTGCCTTTCCTGAAGACCAATTATCAGCTAGAACATCAATGAAAAGCAGCTAGAATTAAAAATATAAAAGGACAGCCTCATTGATCTCTACTAATTTTTTCTTTCTTGGAAGGAATCCTCTCGACATTTCATATATATGCTAACCCCTATTTTGATGTTTTATTTTATTTGGTTTGATAGGAACAAAGCTAAATAGGATAGTGCATATCTAAATATCAAATCAGATTGTGTGCAGTATTCATTCATACCTTTAAAAAGTTGTGTCTTTTGGTTTACTAAATGTTGTTGATTTGAAGGGAGCTAATAAGAGCCCTTCTTCTTTATCTATGCCTAAATGGACTCCTATTGAATGGTTAAAACCACTACATCATTGGCTTAAAATCAACATAGATGGTTCCTTCTTTAAACATGACAACATAGCTAGCTTGGGAGACATAATCAAAGATTAAAGAGGAAATATCATATATTTTCTTAGCTTACCTTACTCTTATCTCCTTACGAGTTGAAGATGGACTCCACTTTGCACAAGGGATAGCTCAAGCTTTCCAAGGAAAAAAAAATCTATATTAAATCAGATTTCCTCAACCTAATCAGAATCTTCAAAGGCATTTTTGAACCTCCAAGGCAATTGGCTTATACTTTTAGGAGCATCTATGATCTTAGTTCTTCCATGTAGCTTCAATTCACACATATATTCGTAACAGATTACAAACTACCTAACAAAGAAAGGAGCATGGACTCAAACAACATCTATTTCCTTCAATACTTGTAATATTGTCACGTTCTTAGCTAAAAGAGACACTTTTGGCCTCCCATTTGTAAGAGGAAATCCAATGTATTACTTATTTCTCTATGAATGAATGCTTATTTTTGGGATAAAAATAAATAATTTTTTTTAAAATTAATAATGTAATCCATTAGTAACAAACAATTAACCTAATTTAACTAGTTATTTCTCACCTAAGATAGTGAAAACTCAAAATATTTGTGATAAAAATTTGAAATAAAGTAATTAGGGGGAAGGAAATAAGATATAACTTGGATAGTAAGAAGAATTTCAAGATGATCTTAGCTAAAAATTGAAGAAAATGTGATAATGGCAAATGACAACCTAGTAGCTAAGACAAAAAAATGTAAATACACTTTGAAATTAAAAAAAAAAAACTATAGAAAGAAGAGGAATGAGACATACTTAAGAAACCATGATGAAATCAGTTAAAATTTCACCAAAAATGGCCAAAAAAAAAGGAGCAGCGGAGGTAGGAGATCGAGCAGTTCTTACTTAGGGTGGAGAGTTCAATGAGAAAGAATGACATCATGATAACATCCTATTTATAATAATTGATGATAATTTTTGGTGGCTAGGCTATTGAAAGTTAATTTACTTATGTTTAACAGACATTATTGATGGACATGATAGTAAAATTAGCCACTTAAAATTAAGAAAATTTTCTAGCAGCCTAATCAATGGAATTTTTTGCAGGGTTTATGTTAAAAATTTTCATCATTCTAACCACTAAAAAACTTTGCATCATTTTTCTGGTGGCTAGATTGTCGAAAACTTTCCATTTTTTCTAGCAGCTAGATTATGAAAAACCTGCCATCCACTAGACTGGCAAATGATTATGTTCACCAGATTTTACCCTTTTTCCTATTATGTTCCCATTGATTAAGTGCATGTTGGCATGAGTTTAACCCTTAAAATTGTAGCCTCTAGTGCTCTAAAATTGCTCAAATGGAGATCACTTTAAGTGATTATTTGAAGAGAGAATCTCTCATTAGTCCTTGTGGCCAAAATACAAATGCATTAGAGGATGATAAACATATGTCATTTATTTCAAATTGAATAGCCCGAACGCGGTTAGATCAATATTCAGTCCATAAAAATTATAATAATGCATGCATGTAGTTAGAAATTTTGAAAAGGCAATGTTCCTAGGATGATTTTACATGTTTTCCTTTTTTGTTAAATTTTAAATTTAGATTGATATGTTTAATAAATTAAAATTATAAATTTTTTACAATTTCTAATTTCTAATCAATTTAAATAATTCTTAAAATTTAAATAAAATTTAAGAATGTTTATTAACTTATGAGACAACTCTCTAAATTTTTGTTTAATTTGGTTGATCATTTGCATCTAATTTATGAAAATATCTTTTGGTTAAATCCTGAAACCACCCTTAAGACAATTGTAAGCTTTTCATGGTTTATTCACATTAGTTTAAGGGTGATCAAAATTTTTTCAAATTATTTAAGATTTTTTTCATTTGTCATAATAAAAATATTATTTCTTTGGGGATTTGCATACATAACACTCAAAACATCATTATTTATATATCTCACACACAATTCTTTGTATTTATGTATATAGCTAGGGGTGTAAATGAGACAAACATGAGCAGTGAGGCTCGTTCGTGTTTACTCATTACTAGTGTTAGGTGTTGACTTGTGTCCGAGTTAAGCTCATTATGAGAATGTTCATGTTCGGCTCATTATTGTTTTTTTTTAGCTCAAATGTGTTCGTGTTCGGCTCAAATAAGGCTCGTTTATTTGTTTGCTCGAATCAACTCAATTTCAGCTCGCGAAGAAGCTCGAAATAGGCTCGAATTTATCGAATTAAGTACTAAAACTAACTTTTTTTAAATTTTGAATTATTATAACACAAAATTTTTGATACAAATAAGAAAAAATACAAAATAATATACAAATTTTATTAACATTAAATAATTCTTCAAATTTATAATATAAATTCCACATAAAATTTTTCTAATGAAAGACATACAATGATACAAAAGTATAAAACAATGTTTTATTAAACTAGAGAAAGGGATATAAAGTCTTTATGAGGGATAAGGCTCAAAGATCTAATGCTCTAGAAGCTACAAGAAGTTTAAAGAGTTTAATCCCCATCAAAGTACAAAAAAATAGAAAATAAAAAAACCTAAAGAAAAGGTAAAATTGAAAAGACAGTAGTCGACGAAGAGAACTTGAAAAAGATCAGCATTCAGCAGAATTCAGGGTCCAACACCTTGAAAGGAGAAGAGAAAATGATCTGCAAAAAATATTTGAGAAGATAGTTAATGAAGAGAAAAAAGTATATGACTAAGATCCACAAGAAAAGGCATAGATGGCTCACGCTTAGAGTAAAAAAATATTCATTCTAATATCAACATAAGGGGCAACAAATTAGTGAGCATCCAACTTCCAAGAAGGGTTACAATCATAAAAGATGCTACCAGCCAAAGAAAATAATTATATGATCTTCATAGCCATCATAGCCAATTAGCCACCATAAGCAACAAAAGCAATAACTTCGTAGAGGTAAAGAGGCTGTGAAAAAGGCACCGCGAGTAGGGTTGTCAAAATACTAAACAAAGTCCAATGATTCCACAAAACCATCAACCAAAAGAAGACCATCCTACTAGAAGCAGATGCAAGGCAAAGAGACCGATGCTAAAAGTGCACGACAGCAGTAAGTTGGTAATAGGTTATAGGTGAGACCGGCCAAACGACCAAAAGTGTATAACAGTGCATACAGTATATTTTACAAGTTATGGGTAGTCATAGGTTATGATGTACACCCAGAAGTCCAGCAGAGCCAATAAGCCAATCAATCCCATGATTCCCATAGAATGATAGAAACAACAAAAGCAAGTAAGCAACCTTCAAAGTAACTTAGGCTTTGCAGTCAAAGACTCAAAGCAACAACAACCAAGTAGGCAAGTAGCCAACAATTCTAAGAAAAAAAACAACAATATAAGTATACAACAGCATCATTCACCAAAATATAGATCAGCCCACTGGAAGCAAAGAGGATGCAAAAAAAATACTTAATAGTCCTAATTAATCAATCCAGAAAAAATAGTTCTAATCAAAGCAAAGAGGCTGCCAAAAAAGGAACCATTTTAGGTCCTTCAAGAAGTGAGAACAAGCTGAACAACCAACCAAGTTACCAAAGTACCAAACCTAAAAGAATCAACAAAACCAACCATCAATGACTGAATAGAAATGAAGCTAAACATAATAATAAGCCAAAATCTTTCGATGTCATAGCATAGCAATAAAACAATAGCACCATTCACCAAAATGTAGAACATCCTGCTAGAAGCAAAGAGGATGCAAAAGAATGCACTTAATAGTTCTAATTAACCAATCCAAAAAAAATAGTTCGAATCAAAGCAAAGAGGCTACAAAAAAGGAACCATTTTAGGTCCACCGAGAAGTGAGAACAGGGTGAACAACCAACCAAAGTACCAAACCTGAAACTCTGAAAGAATCAACAAAACCAACCATCAATGGCTGGATAGAAATAAAATGAAACACAATAATAAGCCAAAATCTTCTGATGCCATAACATAAGAAATACTCAATCACATCTAACATGTTATCTATTATAAGAGGTTGTAGATTTAAAATATCAAAATAGTAGTTTAATGAAAATAGTAAAACAACATAGAAGGATAGAACTAGGTAGTGGGCAGTGGTCCAGTGGACAACAGTTGAATGAAAATATAAGAGTTTTGAAACTAGAGAGGCTCAAATTTAATTATAACATATATGTGATATGGCATAACCTCGTACACTCTATATGGTTGAACATTTAACTTTAATATGTCATTCCAAATATAGAGAAACAAAGGCTGAAACATAAAAGTATTCAATGCTCATCAATCATTATCTTCAAATTTCACATAAGGTTGACAAATTGCATGCATCCAAACCATAGAGGATCAATAAAAAAACTATCTGCTCAAATTTGCATATTTTACCATCATTTCAATCCTCTATAGGGTTACATGTAATAATGACAAACGAAAATGAAGACGATAAGCAACGAAGCAACATTTATCTATCTGAGCATTTTAAATCATCATAGCCTCGCTCATATAATTCTTCTGCAAAAAAAAAAAATAGTTAGAATAGAATAATATTACATAATAATTCATAAATTTAAATCAACCCAAAGTAAGCAAACAATCCATCATCAACATAAGTGTATAACCAAATCTATAAAACAAAAATATATAAAGTATTCACAATTAAATGTATATGATATCCTCAAATGATTAGTAGCCTGATAGCATAAAAAAAAGCATTGTTGGCTTCTTGCTCATGAATCACCCAAGGGAACACCCAAATTTTCCTTCTCCAACATTTCTTGCTATGAAAAAACATTAAAATGCAAAATAGATACAATGGAATAACAATATTAAATTGCATGGTACTATATTGAAGCAATGAAGCACTTACCAATGGTACTTTAGCATTTATTTGGAATGATCTGATCCAATTAGATGCACAAACTAATGTATTAATTATCTTGATAGATAAACAACTTCTATAATCATCTAGCACCCTTCCACCAACACTAAATGTGGATTCAAAAGAAACAGCCGTTATTGGAATTAATAAAATATCATGAGTCATTCTAGACAAACATGGATATTTCAATGTGTTCATCTTCCACTGTTTCAAAATGTCAAATTGCTCAGTATTGCAAACAAATAACCCTTCCTCAAGATACACCTGGAAGTCAAACTTAGCAGGCTGTATGGAGCTAGATGACAACAAAATCTTTAAAACCCAACATACAATCAAATTGAGATGTGCCAAGATGATCTATAATAGACGTCGAAGAAGAAAACCCCACATTGATAGAATCATTCATTGCAGTAATAGAAGAATCATAGATATTAGGAAATGTAAATGAAATGAATTTCAGCTTTAAACAAGGATCAAGAAGTACAATAATAGACATTAGTAGGTTACACTCCCCTAATATTTATCAAACTTTATTTTCATAACTGTAGCCATTTTTCTCATATACTCATCTTCAAATCTAGATTCTTCCCATAGAAGCTTCTTAACATGCATTACAGTTGGCAAAAAAATATTTGATGTTGGATATGATGTGCCAAAATTTATTTGAGTGACATTAATAAAATTGATAAGAACTTTCATTTTTTCATACCTGGTTAATCGAATGTAGTGATACCCACTTATAATTTGAATCTCTAGCTGCATAATGAGTTAAGATAGTACGATAAATAAATGTAGATTCAAGCATCATATAAGTTGAATTCCAATGTGTTGGCACATCAATACAAAGAGACTATGATGTAGGTATACCTAACTATTTTGCAATCTCAATAAATTTGTGTAGCATTGCAGGAGATTTTTTGAGATATTTAATTAACTCCTTATATTATAAATTATTTCATGCACTTATTTCAAACCATGCTACACCATTATATTCAATATATGAGCACAATACTTGATATGAAAAAAATGACCACGAAAATGCAATTTTCCTCTTAAATCAAAGTAATTTTTAAAGCAAGAAGTTGCAACCTCATTGTTACTGCATTATCAAGAGTAATTGTGGAGACTTTATCCTAAAAATTTCATTCTAACAAACAGTAACACATATAGCATCACAGATGAAAGTCCCAGTATGAAGAGGGTCAAGTTCAATAAAATTAATAATCTTTTTCTAGATCTTTCATGATAAATCGATGAAATTAATAGTCAAACACATATACCCTATTATCTGATTAGATGTCCAACAATATGATGTTAATGAAACTCTCTGAACACCACTAAGATAAGTCTTAGATTTTTCATTCTCAACATCATAAATCTACATGCAATCATTTTTATTGTGTTTCTAGACATACTTTCATAGTTAGGATTCAAAAATTTCAATAAGATATTGAACCAAGTGTGCTCTACCATCATAAAAAGATATTCATGGACAATAATCATCCTTGCAATAATTTTTCTAACATGTCTTTGATCATAATTTTTAGGATCACAAAAAATAGAAATGTCAAATTCACTAGCAATATCAATTGGGGAGAAATTCAGTCACTTCTATCTTTTATCTAATAAATCAATAACTTGTTTACCTTTTGATTTAATTTTATCACAATCTCTGACATGTCTAAGAAGTTGTAAAGTTGTGCCTATTTTTAAAACTTAACTCCATAAGACATACATTACAAACAAGGATTCTCAACACCCTTAGATATAGTGTTAACCTCTACAGAGTACTCTCACACACTAGACTTTCTCTTTCTAGATTTTTTAGCTTGTAACTCTCGTATAGTGCTAGTACTCTCAATAATTTTTTTGAGATGCTTGATTATGACTATCTTCCAAATGTTCCATATCACCGTGGTACCTCATGATGATCGGGAATGTTCAAATGATAACATATGTTGTATGTAAACTATGAATAATTTCAAACATTATGTGTTAAATGACAAATATGTTAAAAAAATAATGCATTCATAAATATAACAGAGTTTAGAACATACATAATACATTGCAACTAAGCTTTACATAATCAAAATTGCAAGGATGAATATCGTTTATAATAGAATGAGAGTGAGCTTCATTATAATAGAAATAAGAAGAATATTATTAGAAAATTAATTAACTGGCTAATGGCTATTTAAATCAACTATTTTTTTCAAAAATAATTTAGTAAAAAAAGAAATAACAAATAATCATCAAATATCAAAGTAAAAGCATATGATCCTTTTTCTTGCTCGGGAGGTTATAAAGCATGCTTCAAGCATTAATAGTTGCAGAGCTTACAATTAGCTACAAAAAACTCCTATATTTTCATTCAACTGTTGTCCACTGCCACTAGACCACTGTCCACTACCTACTGCCCACTGCCAACTGCCCATTGCCCAGTTTTATTATTCTATGTTATTTTGCTGTTTTCATTCAATTATTATTTTGTTGTTCTAAATCTACAACTTCTTATAATAGATAACCTATTAGATGTGATTGTATTTGTTATGCTATGGCATCAAAGAATTTTGGCTTATTATTGTGTTTCATTTCATTTCTATCCAGCCATTGATGGTTGGTTTTATTGATTCTTTCAGAATCTCAGGTTTGGTATTTTGGTTGGTTGTTCAGTCTGTTCTCACATCTCGGTGGACCTAAAATGATTCTTTTTTTGTAGCCTCTTTGCTTTGATTAGAACTATTTTTTTTGGATTGGTTAATTAGAACTATTATGTGCATTCTTTTGCATCTTCTTTGCTTCTAATGAGTTGTTCTACAATTTGGTGAATGGTGTTGTTGTATACTTATATTATTGTTATTTTTTTCTAGAATTATTGGCTACTTATCTACTTGGCTGTTGTTGCTTTGACTGCAAAGCCAAAGTTACTTTGAACTTTGAAAAAACCAGATGGAACGAACAACACAACACATTGAAACTAAACAGTAAATACTAAATAACATCACAGTCTCCCAAATTCACAACCAACAAAGGCTCCCATACAACAGAGGAGTCATGCTCTTAAAAAATTACATAATTGCAATAATCATAGATTGATGAAAGGCCACAGAGATCTGTGACATACCTGAGCAAGTCAAGCACTGCTATTAATCCGAGATTAATAGTTAATAGAGTTGATAAGTAAAGAAAATCACAGAGAAGAGTCAGTATTAGATGACTCAAAAAATGAGAATGAGAGAGAGGGACAGAGCCACAGAGGATCAGATTCACGACTCCACAGTCTCCACTTGCTCGAGACACCACGCAGTGACGCAAGAACGAGAGAAATCCAAGAGGCAGGACTCGGGAGAAAGGCATTGCAGAGTGCGTACTGCTCAGATGCTCGAAGTCGAGGGATGAGGAGAAGTGCAGATTAGAGAACTCAGAGGCAGAAGAACTAGGGCACGAATGCTTGAATCGCTCATCATTGAAAGGCCGTAAAGACTTAAGCAAAGCAGCAGAATTAGAATCACTCGAAGAAGTCGAATAACCTAACATAAATACGCAAGTAATGGTGTAACACAATCGAGGAATGAGGAATCACATCGTGCATGGTTCGAGCCTAAACGAGTCAAACATGAGCGAATAGTTTCACTGTTCGTGTTAGGCTCATTTTGAATTCGAATAGAAATTTTCTAAATGATCGAACAAGAGCTAATTTTCGAGCCGAACACGAGCTATTCGCAAACAACGTGCTATTTTGACAGCCCTATATATAGCATGTAAAACTTATTAATAAATATAAAAATAACACTCCGTTAAAAATCCATTCCCTTTTTTGGTCATCCTTGTGTGATTACAGGGGCGGAACCATATTCTACTCTCAGGAGGTACAAATTTATTTGTTAAGTCAAAGTGGAGAAAAGAAATAATTTTTATGAGGATAAATGACTAATTTGACTATTCATAATAGAAAAATTATGCATGTGAAGGATGGAATAGAAAAATTATGCATGTGAAGGATGGGAAGTTAGTGAATCTTCTTAGTCACCAAAGCTTTTCCTCTTCCGTTGGAGCCCCATCATTTCCACACTGACACTTCGTTCCAATACTTCCATCATTGCAACTTACACACATTGGTCCTCAATTTCGGAACACAGATGTCGATTAGTTCCAATACTTCAATCCTTATATACTACATTAATTCTAAGAACGTAGCAATAATAAGCATTGAATAATTATATTTCAGCATTTTAGAGTTAATGAGAGGCGCTTTTGATATAATAAGATGAGAGTTGCGATGATGAAACAATTTACCGAATAGAGGTTGTCGAAAAGTTTTGACGATTAATTTGCTTGCAGCATACAAACATCAAATGACTATATTTTAATGTGAATCTATTTTTCTTCCACCGAGCAATAGAGCTTCTCGACCCCAAAAAATGCAAGAAAGAAAAAGGGGAATCTCTTCATTTCGCCATTCCTGGTAAAGTAAGCGGAGAAGGAAATAGAATTCTCCTACTCTCACATATCTTCACACCCTAAAGTTTTGGCAAAATTTTTAAAATAAGTGTGATTTAAAAATGTAATTAATAATTTAATTATATTAAAAAAATTTAGATATAAATATAGTCGTCCGTTTAATGGGTGACTTGTTTAACACATCGAATCTAATATGGCGCTAGTCATGCGTTTAAGTGTCTGAGCTAGTCGCCCATTTAACAGACGACTTGTAGTGTTATATGGAAGTCGCCCATAAAGCAGACGAGTTACCTGTAACTTTTTTTTTTAAAATTTCATTTGAAATGGTCGAAAATCTCTTTTGACATCATTCCGTAATTCTTTAATTAGTTTATCAGTAGTTGTTAATTATAGAACTTATTTTTGAAATTCAAACAGGTTGATTTTAAATCGAACCGTTCGGTGTTGAGATTTGTATTGGGTAGAAACTGTGGAGGGAGCGCGGAGATTATATAGAATTTTTATTAATATTAACCTAATGATCAGAATCGGTTAACTAACTTACAAGTTACAAGTAAAATTTATTTTGGAGTAAGTTTGTTTAAGAGTTTGATTGGGATATTTTTTTTTATTTTATTGTTCAGATCATTTTGGTACCTATTTTTATTATTTGTTTTCTATTTTTTTATTTTTGTTTTTCTTTGTTTATATTTGAGTTGAAATAAAATATATTTGCTGGTGATAATTATTTTAAAAATATTTAAAATATCTAAAAGTTATTTTTGAGTGATTTTTAAATATAATGTTATATATACAGTCTCTATATTCTTCTATATTTACATATCAATCATCTTTAATTTTAATTTCTTAAATTAATCAAATATTAAAATTCATTACGAAAGCTTAACTCATATTTTTTATTTTTATAAAATTTCTAATGATCTCATCTTGACATACACAAATACATGTATCTGATAATTTAAAAAAATATGGAGGATGTTTAAATTGTTAATGCATATGCATTGGATGGTTGATTTGTATAAATATCATTTTAAAAATAAAAATAAAAACACTTTGAATGACACTAAAGATATTTTTAAAATATCAAAATAAAAACAAAAACACATAATGCAATAAAATTTATCTCAAACAAGCTCGAAATAAACATATTTTAAAATTTAAAAAAATATAAAATAAAATTGATCACAAATAAACCCTCACAAATTACTTTAAAAAAATCTTAGCATGAAAAAGTTAACATTCATAAAATATGCAATTCAAATGAGTCTAATTGATCGAATTTTTCCATTATTAATACTATCATTGAAAAGTAGTTTTATCACAATTTTTATCGCTCCATGATGTCTTCACTATAAGTAATATTTTTCACAACAATGAAACTATAATACTTTTCAATTTGAGTTTATTTCCATTGGTGAAAATAATGAGTTATAGGTAAGTCGCATGTTTAACGGACGACTTTCATGTAATACTATAAGTCGTGTTAAGCAGCAATCGTCGACATGGGAAGCTAGTCGCCCCTTAAACGGGCGACTATACCTACATCTAAATTTTTTTAATATACTTAAATTATTAATTATATTTTAAACCATACTTATTTTAAAAATTTTGACATGTTTTTTCTCTTCTTCTAAAGCTCAAGAAAGAAAAGCGAAGAAATAATTACAAAATCAAGCTCCCAAACCAAGTGATTTTACATAATTATAGACTAATGAAAAGCTAAAAAAATAAATAAAACAAGCAAAAAATGCTAAAATCTCCCTAAACACTGTTTTATAATTTTATTTTTTATTTAAGTTTTTATTTTTATTTTTAATATTTCTATTCAAATTTATTTTTTTATTTTTTTAAAATTTTATTTAAGTTTTATTAATTTAGCATTTTAAAATTTTATTTTAATTAATTATTTATTTAAGTTTTTATTTTGTTTATTTTAAATTTTATTATTTTACTTTTACTTTATTTAAGGTTTGTTTTTTTATTATGTAACTTTTAGAATATTATTTATTATTTAAGTTTTCTTTATTTTCTCATTTAAGATTTTTAGTTATTTACTTATTTTTTAATTTATCTTTTTAATATTTTTAAAAATTTTTATATTTTAAATATTTTCAGTTTGTTTGATTTTTAAAAAATTTTGTATTTCATTTTTTATTTATTAATATTTTGTTTTTAACTTATAATGAGATATTAAATTAATTTTAAATTTTATTATATTTACCTAAAAATTTATTAAGTTGAAAGTGTTGATTAAGAAATTATTATATTAAAAGATTTTATTAAATGTTATTTTTAGTTTTTCATTTTTTTTTGTAACACCATGAATTCAAGGACAACTTGAAAAGAATATTTAAACTTCAAAGTACTTTTCATTGTGATATAAGAATTTAATACATAATTCAAAGATCTATAATATGAAAGTAATATTCAAATTTTAAAGTAATTTGCATTATCACACACTCCCTACTATTAAGAACAATTAATTTAATGCCTTTATCTATGAAGTTGTGCTATTGCATGTGACCCTGTTGTGTATCGCTGAGTGAATTAATGGCAAGCATCATTCTGCTTGCATCTCGTCCATCGTTATCAGAAAATGGCCATAACAAATTCTCCATTCGATCAATTATCTCTTATTATAAATTTATTTTTAGTAATATATCAATAAAATTATAATAAAATTTAGTTTAAATAACTAAAATACTTACATAATGCTGTTCTATTGGGGCCCTATGATAGTATGTCCTAGGTGCTTATGATTCAGTTTGTAGTAGATATAGTGATGTCCAAGATTTATACCATTGTAGATAATAAGCAATTGCTTAATTATTATTAATATGATCAATTATGAGTTCGATAGCATAAGCTAACCATTCATATCAAAGCTCAATATTTGACTAATGATAGTTAAATTAATCAATATCTGCCTTACCTCTATCATCAACTTGCTTGAAATTTAGAGTCATTAGCTTATCATCTATTTGTGGTTGATCATTAAATTATCTAATAGCACGATCAGGGAGATGCCACTTAACATGCTTCCAATATATGAGTGGGAGTGGGTCTTTTGACCTCCATACTCTAATACCCAATATGTAAATTTGTGATATAAAAATATTAAAAATTTTGAGTAAGGAGTCCAAATAACCTATATGCATAGTATAATATAAGTAATTACATAATATAACATGAAATTAAAAAAAACAACTAATTTTATAGTATACTTGATTGTCTTTAAGGCAACACCAAAATCGTTGTGATAGAATTTGACATTATCTATCATAATTTCTTTTACCTATTGTACATTTCATCTACATTATTGATGAGATATTTTTAGTAAAATAAATTTGAAAAATATAATATTATTTTATGTGAACCCAAGTAGTTTTTTTGATATATGATTGGGTTACAATACATGCAATGTTGGTCGGCCTACATGAAATCTATCCTAAGCCCAAACTTGACGTAAATACAAACAACCAAGCATGTTTATCCTATTAGGCTTTGTAGCTTCTTTAAGTTCCCCATGTAGATGTGCAAAAACTACAACACTTAGGGAGTATGTTAAAAATATTTCTATATCCTCCAATAAAGAAATACATTATAAGTGTATTTTGGACATTGAAGTATTAAACATTAGAAAATATCCTATAATAAATAAAATATAAACATGAATAGAATGAACTAATTATAATACATTCATGTAACAATCCTTAGCAAAGATCCATCTCAGCCAATGTAATGGTACACAAGTTTTTTACAACTTTGACCCATATTAAATTTTGCAGTGATGTCACTATTATTTGGGTCATGATAAATAAATTTAGGAATTGAGTGTGTGTTCACCTATATATATATATATATATAATTTTTTTGTTCTTTTGGTCATAGTGCCATAGTACTGTGTTCACGACACCGCAACATTGCCCTAGCTTTCTAGAAGGATAACTAATATATTGTCAAAATTATATTGCGATCTTAGTTTTGCGACATTGCATTGGCTGAGAGGAATTCTGAGGAACACTACTATAAAAAAAATGTTCATCGGTGGTCTCTCTCTCAACACTCTTGCTCTCATTGAACTCTAACACGCTCCAGATCCTTTTATTACGAAACATTATATTGCTTCAAGTAAAAGATTTATGTCATTTTATTTTTAAGAAAAGTATGTTAAATCATAATCCCACTATTGATCTTGGATCTAGTGAGGAAAAGAAGTACTCTATCCTTGAACTTTGTTCCGACGATAGATGAAAACCCTCCCCCTCCATCGATCTTAAATCTAGAACAAGGGAGAAGAGTGTTTCGCACTATGATTTTTGAAATCTAGCATTGTTAAAGCGAAATGCTCCAAAAATTTCTAAAAATTTTCCTAAAATCATACAAGAAATTTAATTTATGACTCACAGCACCGGTGTTGAATTGTTGTGTCGCAATGGTATGCCCTCGGGTATGCTTATTATAATGGCGATTACGTTATCGAAATCACTCTTGCACCACAGCACCATGGCATCTACACCAAGGTGCCATGCTTACTTGGCATGAGAAATATGACTCATAATATTTTTTGATAAAATTACTTAGCACTGTAGCACCAAAAGATAGCAACCTGCTATTCTTACTCTCTAGAACAAAAAAAAGACTAAGAAAAATTTTCTATTGAGAGACAAAAATATCACCTTTAAATACACCAGAAATTTGGGTTTTCATTCTACTCGTCAGTGTCACTTAGATTTTATTTTTATGAATATGTTCAAATTTTGCTTTATTAAATCCTGGAGCAATAAATCAACAATGCTAATCACATACAAGCAAATAACACTAAAAATAATAAAAAAGGAGAATTTTATTTTTATTAAAAAAAATTACAAATTACAAATTATAAAATACAAAAAATTACAAAAAAATGGGAAAAATACAAAATGGGAGAAACTAATAATCGTACTCATCGCCCTTCTCTTCCTCCTCCATGATTGATACCGGTGGGGTAATCACACAAGGCTAATGCTGAGATGTCGTAGGGAAGGAGACCCAGCTTGAATCTATAAGATTGCAATTGTAGAACATGTTTACCAGTGCAGTGTTGAACTGGGCCATATAAGAGAATTGCATCTACTATTAACCCATATGATGGTCAAACTTACGCCCCAGAATCTACTACCTATGATTACTTCAATCCACCATTTTTCTCAAATCTGTGACCTAACTGCCAATTTCTTAGACTTTCTTGGCCAAGGACTTTGAGGATTGGGGTCGCGATCGTGGGGCACGTGAGCCTTCCCCAACTTCAAACCTCAGTTCAAATCCCCGAATTACCCTCTTCTTTAGAGGTGCCTTCTAAATGAGTATTTCTTCATCAGGTCCCCATACCGCTCCCGCTGCAACACATAAATCATAAATCAAAGAAGGGTGACCATAGCCAATAATAGTACTCCTCTTCAATATATTACAAATAGAATTTTAAATAATTTTTTCGATACTTATTGTAAATCTCTTTTGAATAGAAAATTTTAAAATAGCCCTATCTTTGGTAACCTCACTAATATTACCAATGGGCATAAACTTGGCACAAATGAAATAATGTCAAGCTTTAGATACAATAGTGAGACCAACAACATCAAAGTTAATGATTTTTTCTCTCATCATTTCCACTGCACATTTGCATTTTTGCTGGAAAGAAAATGAAGAATCTCATTGAAATCATGATGATCGTTATAATAAATAAAATATTAATCGTAATCAATATATTAAAGATTGTAATATACTTAATTACACTACTATTGAAACTTACCAGTTTCCCCCATACATACGCTTTGTTGTCTTGGCTTTCACGTGCATTCACAAAGAATTCACACACCATTGGGATAACACACGAGCTATTATTATAGGCCCACAGAATCCTCACAATCACCCCATGACACGATCGCTCTGGAAACTCCTCTTAGATCGTGTTTATGGATAAGAGTGTATTAATACTGTTCCATGACATCGACACTAATAAAGTGGCCGACATCCTGCTCACCACCCTTCTAAGAGGCATAATGAATATGTTAACGTAAGGGAAAATAGAGTTAAGAGAATGAGAAAGAAAATCTATAAGAGGAAAGATTGTTGAATGAAAAATCTTAACAACTCCATATTCTATTTATAAATCAGGTCCAGCATTGTGACGCCCAAACATGGCATCGAGGCACTAGCCTCGGTTGCGAGAACAAAGCCTCAGTGCCGTTGTGCCCGCATATAATGCCGCATTGTTGACCTCACTTTTAGAGTGAGTCTTCAACCTCCTTATCACAGAACTAGGATTCTTATAGACACTAAGAGATCCTTAGTCTTAAGATACTTCTAGTGACTAGGTGACTTACCTAAGCCTAGAGACTTAGAAGGGTTAGCCATAGGTAATTATGCCTTAGGATTTAGGAGACTTGTCCATCCATGGCATAAACCCAACCTATGTTTACCTTCTCAAACTAAACCTTAAATTCAATTCAAAACCAAATCCAAATCCAAATTCTAAATCATCGATTGAAATCCATAATCAAATCAAAATCAAAATCCTTCCTAAGCCCATGATTTTATCATATGGACTTAGCCAAATTCAAATCAATCCAAATTCAATTGATTTTCTCCAAGATCAATTCAATCCATTCATCATATACCAAATCCAAATCCAAATTCCAAATCACATGATTAAAACTTATAATCAAATCCAAAATCAAAATCCTCCTTAAGGCATTATGATTGAACTATGGACTAGCCAAATTTTCACCCAATACAATCCAAACTTGATTGATATCTTCATGAATCATTTATATTCACAAATATAAATGAGAAATAAACTCAAATAACTAAAACTAAAGTAAACTAAATCCAAATCCAACCAAGACCCTTTTTAAGTCATATGGACCTACCTCCGTGAGCTTAACCAAATCCCATCCAACTAACCCAAAATCAATTGATTTCTTTATAAATCAATTATTACATCATTTATATTCACAAATATAAATGAAACCCACATCCCAATGATCAAAACTAAATCAAACTAAATCAATTTCCTACTTAAGCCATTTTGATCTACCTCCACGAGATTAGTCAAATTTGCTTCTAAATTACTCCAAACTCAAGTGATTTTCTCATAAATCATTTGTATCTTTATTTATATTCACAAATATAAATGAAATATAAATTAACATAGCCAAAACCAAGTCCAAAATTAAGTGAAAACCTATTTTAAGTCCTTTGAGCCAATTCCTTGAACTTGGGCAAAACCCACCTAGATCAAGCCAAAATCAATAGATTTTCTCTTGAATCAGTCATCCCTTCAATCATCTATCTAAATATAAATGAAACCTACAATCATCTACCCAAATTGAAATCAACCCAAGTCAAGCCCAACTTAGCCCTTTTAACTTGAAAATTCTAAATGAACCAAAACATATAATAACCCAAATTGATTATAGTTGGATTTATATTTCAATTCTAAACTCATATATAAATCTAATTAAACCTTAATCAAACTAAAATCAAGCCAATTGAGCCATTTTGGCCCACTTGACCCAAAGTGGCCTAAAGAAATCTTACGAGCCAAGTTCTAATCCAACCCAAATTGGATTGAACCAAACTTATCCAAGCCTCATATCATGATCAACAATCACCCTAGAGTGATCAATTGCCTTGAATTGGGTCAAACCAAGTCAACTTGGTCATTTGATGAAGTCAACCCTTAGCCCAAATGAAACCCAAACTAGCCAAAACTCACCATACACCGAATTGATTGAAACCATTGATTCACACAAACCCATGATTAGTGATTGAACATGAGTTGACCCCCAATTGAGCCAAACCAAACTCAATTGGCCTTTTGACCCAAGTTGATCCAAATTGACCTAAAAGGTCAAAATGGTCAAATCATGATCTAACCCAAATTGATTGTAACCAATGGCTCAAGTTCATTTCAAATTCATTGTTGAACTTGACCAAAGCCCCAATTTGATCAATTGGACCCAACCTAGACCAATTGAGTAACCTAGCCCAAATTGACATAAAGGATCAAATTGGCCAAAATCTAAATTAAATCCAAATTGATTCAAACCAAAGCCTACAATCATTTTTTTAATTAACTTAAACTTGAACCAACACCCAAGCCAATGTAGCCAATTTGGTCAAATTGGTCAACTTATTTGACCTATATGAATCCAAATGAGCCAAAATCAAACCTAAGCCAAATTGATTTAAAACCAAAACTATTCAAATCATCATTTGAACTTAACTTAAACCTTAGTTTAACCCAATTTTACCAATGTCAACTAACCCAACATGAAATTGAACCCATATTACCAAATTGAGCCAAAACGCATGAAACCAATCCATGACCCATTCGAGGCTGATCAAACCTGACCCAAACCCATCTTGGGTCAACTTAAAGTCAAACCAAAATCTAAGTGAGTTTAATCCAAGCCATTGCCCATTGGTTAAGCCCTTTTTATATAGGATTCCACCCATAAATGGTAAAGTCCACTCTCCCATCACTTGGCAGCCCTCACTCACCCCATTTGGGGTTTGACCTAACCTCCTATCCCATCTTAAGTGGACTAGGACTTGTCATGGACCAAAGGGAGGTGAGTTAACTCACCTCCCTTGCAAGCTGACCACCCAATGGATCCAAGCAAGGAGAATAGACCATATTAAGCCTTGAACCACCTCCCAAGCACTCCACTAATCAAATCGAGCCACGTGAACATGATGGCGACCACTATGGCGCCCTGGCGGTGGCTAGCCGATCAAAAAATGGGAGACAATCCCATCCATCCACCTCAGCAAATTGAGGGATATACCCCCTCAATTCAAATTGGATTTCACTTGCATTCATCTCCTCTGAGTTCCTAAGAGAAACGAAACTCCCTAGCACATCCCAGAGCATTTTTGAACCTTCCCCACTTCAAATATTTTCCTCCCGTGCATAGTCAAAACATGGGAGCTCAATTCCGATCAAAACTTTTTCCTTTCTTAACCAAAGCTTAATTCCTCCTACACACACCTTCCACAAACCGAGCTACAAGCCATTTCCCAAGCTTCAAATGAACCAGGAGGCCTACCTTGATCAAATCTGAAGCTCCAAAGAACCGTTCTTGGCTAATTGAACAATCCACTTGGAATCAATCCAATTTCTGCTCAATAAGGCTTCATCTTAACTAGACGAAGCTTCCTAAAGCTCACAAACCGTCGGTCTTAGCTCCGGTGAGGTAAATCCATTAAAACTAAGTTTTAGTAGATAATGTGTTGGAGCTTTTGTAGAAAAGTTGCATGTGAGATGATCCTAGCCATTGGATCTTCGTGGAGCCCTCGCGTGAAGGTGTGTGGTGGTTTTGGAATGAATCTGAGCTCAGGTGAGCTTGAATCGAGCGATCGATGGTGGATGAGCCCTGTCATTCATCGTTCATAGGAAGAGAGATCACGGGTCATCCATTCTGCATGATTGGAATGAAAAGCTTTGATCAAATCACGCTACATCCGTTGCTTGATCCCTCTTTAGCCATAGGTTTGATCATGGCCATCCGATCTTAGATTGAATGGGCCATGAAAAAGCACGTCCCACTGCCATCCGAGTCAATCGCGGATATAATAACTTAAATAGCCAATCCCGTGGCTCCAGTAGAAAGCATGTCGCATCAGTGCGCTATATGGTGTCATTGGGATTAAGGCTTAATTAGGGCTAATTAATTACTTTTTATGGCTAAAACTTTAGTAATTCATAACAAATTATAGAAAAGTCCACAAAATATAAATAAGGGCTCATTTAAAGGTATTTTAGAGAGGAATCCATTAAAATTATACTTAATTGATTTTAAATAGGAATTTTGGATTAATTAGGGTTTAATTATAAATTTAATTAGCTTAATTACTCCCTAATTAATTACCCAATTAATTCCAAAATTTTGAGGATGTTTAGGGGGATGAATTCGACCTCCCCTATTTTTCTTGGAATTTATTATTTAGTTAATTGGAAAAATTGATTAATTAAATCGAACCCTCTTAAGTTAATTAAGTGATAATTAAGCATGGGAACAATAAATTAATTAATTAATTAGACTCATTTAACATTGATTAACAGTAAGGAGGTTTAGGGAATGTGATTGGGAAATTTTTCCTAATCTTTTCTCTAAATTTCCTTTACTTTTCAAGAGAGATTAATTAGGAATTAATTAACTAATTAATTAGCTTAGTTAGCTTAATTAAATTTTAAAATGGATCTGATTTTTCTTAATTAATTCATGGGTAGGTCTTTAGGTGTTTAATAGCATAAAGAAGTTTAATGAAATTATGGTTTGCTCACATGTGTGAGAAAACTATAAAAGTAATTAAGTAAGTTCCTTAAGCTTAATTAATCAATGATTGTGAGCTAATTGCATTAAGCCCCTTTCATTTCAATGGATCATTACTATTTACTTTTCAATTCATTTGCATATCACATTGGCTCATAATTATTTGGTTAATTACCTTAAGGTAACATTGGTAAGGGTTAATTAATTGATTTAATTCATACTTTAACCTAATCAATACATAAAATCAACCTAATCATCTCTCATTAAATCAAATTAACATATACACATGGGGTGGATTAGGATTAGCCTTTTTCTCTCTCCTTCCTTAAATCAAATTGGAACATGAAATTAAAAGTGACATAAAAAATCCTTTACTTGTTTTATGTAATTTTATTTGGAATGATTAACCTTAGGAATTAGTTTGATTGAATGAAACATTTGTTTAATGTCTTATTATTCCTTTCCAATCACAATAAATATTGTATGTCACTTAATTCATGCATTCATCTTTTGCAGAATTAATTAAATAAAAATAATTTTCTTTATGTCAAGCTTGCATGTGTTGATCAACCTATGAAAATGTGTGGCTATTATCACTATTAAATCACAATTATTTTCAAAAGTTTATAAGTCAACTATAATATTTGGAGTGATAAACGTTATAGATATCTATTAGCTTGCATGTGGTTATGGCTTAGAACATGTGATATGGAGTTCTTCTTCTTTAATCTATATGGATTTACATAAAGTTTGAATGTTAACAAGTGTATAGTCCATTTGAAATGAACACAATGTTTTGTTGAATTTATTCCTATATATTTCTATATTAGGATTTAGATAGAACTTTAGCTCACATGTATAAATAATTTAATTGAAAGAGGCATGATTTGTCATTCTTATAGACATTAGTACATTCATGTTCATTTAAGAATAGTGAGCATAGCTAGTCTGGACATTCCAGGGATGCACGACTTTAAGTAGCCCTAAAGAGGTCTTTACCTACTTCCCTGGTTAACAATGATGAAGTACTTGCTTAGAACTTTTATACACTTGTATGTGTATTTAGCTAATGAATGAAAATCTCATTTTTCAACTTTAGCCCACATGTATAAGTAATTTAATAGAAAGAGATACAACTTTTGCATGATTTCCATTCTTGTAGTCGTTTGTACATTCATGTGCACTTAAGAATAGAGGGTATATCTAGTCTGGACATTCCAGGGATGCACGGCTTTAAAGTAGCCCCAAGGAGGTCTTTACCTCACTCCCATGGTTAATAATGGCGAAGTACTTACTTAAAACTTTTATACACTTGAATATGCATTTAGCTAATGAGTAGAAATCTCATATTTCTACCAAACACATATATGCATCTTTCATTTAAAGTGTGCCAAAAGAAATATATATTGCATGTATAGTTGTACTTAGGATTCAATTATATGCATGTTACATGTGATAGAAAGGGATAATGTGATGTATATCATATGATAGTAATTCAATTAAGTTAATCTTAAGAAGCCTTTCATATTGAATAGGATCATTTAAAGTGAACCTAAACTTATGATTAATTTAAAATATGTAATAAGTCATTCACTAAAAAGAACTAAATCTAATTAACATACTTTAGAAATGACTTAAGGTAGGGATGAAAAAGAGTGATCCTCTCATTTTCTTCTCTTTATAACACTTTGTTGTTAAGTATCAGTCAAATGAAACAAAAGAAAACACTAAGTAAAATTCTTAAACTAATTAAACCACTTAAAGTAAAATCAACCTCTTATGATTAAACATTCCTTCACACTTAGAAAATACAACTCTAATGCTTAGTTAGGATATACCACACAAGCCTTAACACATATATTAGAACTAAGTCACCACTTCTAGCTTTATGTTAGGGTGGTGCATGGTATGATGTATGTTTTATTTTGTAATGTATTATTTTAGACTGGATGTTATGGTGTATGTTTCATAGACTGGATGTTAGATAGTGATTAGCCTAATCATATTTTTATAGGGGATTATGCTTAAGAGGTGCTTAAAATAAATATAAATGCTCTCTTTGTAGGCTTCTTAGACCCCTGAGCATGATCCAAGTGAGGACAGGAGGGCTTGGTTACTCATGTGCAGGTTGCTAAGTACAAATTATAAATAAAACTGCTTGGGTTATATGGTATGTTTAG
This sequence comes from Cymbidium sinense, assembly GCA_021442155.1. Lineage (NCBI taxonomy): Eukaryota > Viridiplantae > Streptophyta > Magnoliopsida > Asparagales > Orchidaceae > Cymbidium > Cymbidium sinense. The sequence continues at coordinate 23,979,011 of CM038222.1, forward strand.
TTAACACTTATTTTGTAGGTGTAGTTAGATTTAATTTTTTTTATTTTTAATATAATTTTACATTAGGAATTAGGATTATATATTATTTAAGGAACACCGCCAAAAAAGGTTTGGTCCTAAGGTGCCATGTGTGATGCCTTGAAGTCCAAAATTAAAGGGAAAAGAAGAAATGAATACATGAAGACTTGAAGATCCCCCATAGAATTTATTCATTTATAAATTATAATTATTCTTTTATATTTCGGGTTGTATAAGGGTAGAGCTCGATTACCCATCTTTTCTTTTTCTGGTTGTATGGTGGCACCCGACCACACTGGCCTCTTATTCTTTTGCACTGGTTTTATAAAATTATTTGATGTCATGTTAACATTGCACATTAGAAATGCCATGCCTTTTCATAGTTTCTTTATGAATGATGTCTTAATGTGTGGCCTGGATCCGATTAGGCTCTTAGGAAAAATAAATCTTTTACCCAACCATAACTCATAACTAAAATTTTAAATAATTTATAACCTCGCATAAAGCCTAGGCATTAAATTAAGATAATTAAAAGATTTTGCAACCCCTTAGCTGAATGTTGTATGTTTAAAAGCATGCATTCATATTGCTTCACTTTTTCTAAGAGAGGATTTCCATCCTTGCATGATAGGGGAAGAATTGACCTTTGATGGTCTCCTCCGTGGTGAAAAACACCTCTTTCTCGCTGATTTAGCCCATAATCCATTTTCATCATGCATTTAGGCATAAGAAATCCTATGGCCTATGTCAAAATGAAGTGTTAAAATTCAAATAAAAATTAAAAAGATTTGCATTAGACTAAGTCATTGCTCATACCACTCATGCTCTAGTCTCTTAAGAAGTGAGTTTAAGGACTTTAATCTCTTTCTAAATATTAACTGCCCAACTATCTTGCAAAATCATATGACTTGCCTATATGGTTTAAAACGTAGGGGGTGTTAGCTGGGTGCCACTCCAAATGATTATAAGTCTAGCAGTCCGGTGATTTATTCTCTCTTATAGAGGTAAACCATATGCCCATCTTCGCTTAGATTTAGGTAATGCTTTAGCTCTTGCTAAAGCTCCCTAGATTCAAGATCTGAGGTAGCTATTTTCTTTAGGCTACAAGCATAAATCCTCACCTGTTATGCATTTCCCTAACCTTGTGTTTGTGGACTATAAGCCCTAATAATCTAATAAAATTTTAACTCTAATAAAAAAATTCTTCTCACTTTCAAACATATAAAGCCCAACCATATGATAGATTGGAATGCTCACTAGGCTTCCTAGTATCATGAGCATTCCTTACTCATCTCCCTCAGCTTCCAAAATAAGTCTTCTTATGAACTTTCCCATTTGATCTTCCAAACAAAACCAATCCTTTGATAATATTACCCCTGAAATTTTTGGAGACAATAATTGCCTACTTCAATTGAAAGTATTCCTAAGGAATTCAGCTTCCTCAAGATGTAATTAATTATGGGGGTTTTCCCCCATAGGAAACTTGAGAACCTTGTTTAATATAAACTCTACTTTATTCGTCCATGTAAAGTAGGGAAAAAATATCTAGTATATTCGAAGACCCATCATGCCTTAGGAGTCCTTATTAGGTGATTAGGTCTATTAAAGGGTGTAGTCTCTATCTTTCGAGATAGTACATCATACCTCAATGTCATACTCAATCATTTCAATAAGTACACCCTTAGATATGCACAGTGTCCCCCATATACATCCAAAAATAAACACCACGGTCTGTATATATGGTCGGTTACTATGCAGTCAAAAAGATATATTTAATTATAATAAATTTCAAAATTAAAGCATACAAAAAGCATTGCAATGCCACAACGCCCATTAAAATAAGGCTGTCATTTCTCCTTTAATCATTGCACAACTATAAAGGAATCTTGACTAGCACTGCAGTGCTACAAGGAGACATTGCGACACTGTTCAAACGATCAAATGGAATAATAATGTTAGTGTTATGGTGCTACCCATGCAACACTGAGGCACTAGACCTCACATCTAGGTCAAGCGGGTGCCTAGGCCGTATCATAGTGCTGAGGTGTTGCACCTTAAATAAAATATAATAAAAATATTAAAAAAGAGGGAACTTCAACTACAACCCTAATTCTAGCATTCCAAAAAATAGATATGTATGTTCAATCTTCTATCCGTTCACTATACGAACACTACATAATTCATTAGCTATGTGAACACTACATCTGCCACACCTAATAAATTTATATATGTCTATCATATGGACAACCATAATTTTTAGCATTCCAAAGGGATGTAAGCCCAACCACCTATTCATTACCATGTGAACATCTTTCCATTAGCTACGTGGACACCACATATTTCATTCACCAAGTGAACAAATTTACATCCGTCCATCATATGGACAACCCTAAATTTTGGCATTCCAAAGGGATGTAAGCCTAGCTTTATATTCATTCACTATGTAAACATGTGCTCGTTCACATGCGAACACCATATAATATATTCATCACATAAACACTATTACATCACTTACACTAAAACTTCTTAGTCTACTCGAGAAACCTAAAATGAGGCATCCCATGGCTACTAATCAAATTCTCTAGAAATTACAGCTATGTCCCTCTGATAGCAGTAGACTGAAATAATGAAATCCCAGGATGATGGAACCATGGGATCTTGACCGAGATTACACTCATATTTCTTTTTAAATAGTCATCTGAACCACACTATACCTCTGAAACACAAATGCATATCTGATAGATATATATGTTTTTCAACCTTAATCGAGAGTTCTCTTTTACTGTAGTAAGAAGGATAATTAACTATGGAGACTTGCATCCATAAGAAGTATAACCCATATCTAAATGAATCTTAACATGATGTTAGGGGTATATATATATATATATCAATCTACCTAACAAAAAGCATACCTCATACCCATCTCATCCAAAGATGGCGTAACACATCCGTGAATGTGTGTTTTTTCTTAAGCGATCAGTGTGACCCAAGGAGCTCATCATAACAATCTAGCCAAGTTAGCCAACATAGACTAGGACCAACAACATTATGACCAACTAGTGCTTCTTCATCAAGAATCATACCTACATCTTGGAGAGTGAGTTCCATTTCTCTTACAGACAAGTAAAAAGTAGTTGTTGGGGAGACCAATGCTCAACTAAGGCCATTAATAGATGATGATCCAAATGAATAATTTATAGATTCCAAAGAATTATTACCCATGTAACTTCAAATGCAATGTTGAATCGCAAACACTCTAGCGACCATTATTGGGCAATAAGTAGGTGGCTAGTAGCCTCCAATATTGTTCCTTAATACAAAGTAGTTCAAATTTATGTAAATTGAGTTCTTATTTATCAAAGTTATTTTATGATAACTAATTTTCTCTTATAACCATATATGGGTGTGTCGCACAATGTGACCTACAAGTGAGAAATGCTTGGTTGAAGCTCTTTAGGTGGTGGCTTTGATGTTCTACAAGTATTATTTGTCTTGAGATCCTTTGCTAAATGGTCTCCTTCTCCTACTATTGCTTACTTTCTCTTCCATTAGTTATGTGAATTGTTTATGACCAATGGTCATCTGTACAAATTATGTAAAATATGTGTAGGGAGGTGGAGGTTTTATTGAAGGAAGTGGTATGCGAGTATTGTAATAATAAGCATGTTTATTTTATAAAGTAACATCGGATGCCCATTTAGCAAAGGATCTCAAGACAATGGAGAGGCCCACAAAATGTACCATCTAGCAGCATCTTATTCCATCCATCAGTTTTGGTGTTAGAAGAAAAACATCTCAATTATTTTGCTTCAAGAGAATCTAATGCAATCAGATTTAATTATAATTATGACTAAGTAATCTACCATTATCATAATAACAAACATGCTTATTTTATGAAGTATCATGAATGCAAATTTAGTAAAGAATCATAGGATAATATAGAGGCCCACATGATATACCATCCAACAGCATGTCATCTCATCCATCACTTTTAGTGCTAGAGGACAAACGCCTTAATTATTTTGCTCAAAGGGAATCCGATGAAGCTTATGAGATATATTGATAGTTACGATTTAGTAATCTACCATTATTATAATTATAAGCATGCTTATTTTGTAAACTAACATTGGGAAATTAACCCTAAACCCGAAACTCTAAACCCTAAACCCTGAACCGTAAACCCTAAAACCCTAAACTCTAAACCCTAAACCCTAAACCCTAAAACCCTAAACACTCAAGCTTAAACCCTAAACCCAAAACCCAAAACCCTAAAACCCTAACTAAACCTAAACATACCTAAAGAAAGCTAAAGAAACCTTAAAACCCTAAACACTAAACCTAACTAACTTTTCAACCTAAACTAAACTATAAATCAGAAACTAAACCTAATCTAACCTAAAACCCTAAACTTAAAACCTAAACCTAAATAATAAACCAACCTATACCCTAAACTATAAACCCTAAACCCTACTAAACTAACCCTAACTTAAACCACCTAAACCCCAGAGCCCTAAACCAAAACCAAACCCTAAACCTAAACCCCTAAAACCCTAAATCTTAAACACTAAAGCCTAAACCCTAAACACTAAACCCTAACCCTAAACCTAAAACCTAAAACCCTAAACCCTAAACCCTAAAAACCTAAAAACCTAAACCTAAACAAAATAAAACCTAAAAATAAAATAAATAAATAAAATTTAATCCAAAATAAAATAAAAAATAAAATAAAATAAAAACATAAACTATAACCTAAACCTAAACATAAAAGAAAAAAAGAAATAAAACTAAACTAAAAAATAAATAAATAAAACCTAAACTAAATTGAAAAATTAAAAACCTAAATAAAATAAGCACTAAAGCTAAAATAAAAATAAAACAAACTTAAAATAAAATAAAATAAAAACTAAATAAAACCTTAAACCTTAAAAATAAACCAAAAAACAAATAAAAAATAAAACTTAATCATTAAACTAATAAAAAACCTACACCTAAAATAAAAACAAAATAAACCTAAACCTAAACTAAAATAAACTAAACTAAAATTAATAAAACCTAAACATAAACCTAAAATACACTAAACCTAAACATAAACCTAAACTAAATAAAATTAAATAAACTAAAAATAAACCTAAACCTAATCTAAAAAATAAAACCTAAAAAAGTAAATCTAAACTAAAAACCTAAAACTTAACTATAAAAAAATAAAATAAAAATCTAAACCTAAACTGAAAACAAACCTAAACCTAAACTTAAACCTAAAAAATAAACTAAAATAAAAAACATAAACTAAAATAAATAAACCAAAAAATAAACTAAACTAAATAAAAATAAAAATAAACATAAATAAAAAAATTAAATAAACCTAAACCTACCAGTTTAATTAATTTAAAATAAAAATAAAAATAGACATAATAAAAAAAACCCTAACCCTAAACCCTAAACTCTAAATGCTAAAATTAACCCTAAAATTAACCCAAAACTTGAACCTCTAAACCCTAAACCCTAAAACCTTAACCCCAAAACCCTAAACCCTAAAACCCTAAACCCTAAACCCTAAACCCTAAACCCTAAACCCTAAATCCTAAACAACCTAAACCTAAACTTAAACCTTAAAACATTAAACCATAAACTAACTAAACCTAAACCCTAACCTCACTCAAACTAAAACTCCTAAACCCTAAACCTAAACCCTAAACCTAAACTAAACTAACTTATACCTTAAACCCAGAACCCTAAAAACCCTAAAACTTAAAGCCTAAAGACTAAACAATAAACCTTAAACTCGAAACCCTAAATGAACACTAAACCCTAAGCTAAACCTATACCCGAAACATGAAACCCTAAAAATCCTAAACTCTAAATCCTAAACCATAAACACTAAACTCTAACCCTAAACCCTAAACCCTAAAGCCTAAACCCTAATCCCTAAACCCTAAACCCTAAAACCATAAACCCTAAAACCCTAAACCCTAAACCCTAAACCATAAAAATCTAAAAACCAAAACCTAAACTAAATAAAACCTAATAATAAAATAAAAAGAACTAAAACCTAAATAAAATAAAAAATATAATATAATAAAAACCTAAACTAAAACCTAAACCTAAACCTAAAATTAAAATAAATTAAAATAAATTAAAATAAATTATATGAAAACCTAAACTAAACTAAAAAATAAAATAAACCTAAATTAAAAAACCAAAAAAATAAACTAAATAAATAATAGAAGAAATGTTGAATCTGAATTAGTTCTCTGTTAAAAAAAACCATAAACCATAAACCTTGAATTAAAACCTAAAACCTAAAACCTAAAATTAAATAAAGAAAACCTAAACTAATGTAAAAAATAATAAACCTAAATAAAATTAAAACTAAACTAAATTAAAAATAAAACAAACTAAAAATAAAATAAAATAAAATCCTAAACATAAACAATAAACATAAAAATAAAACATAAACCCTAAACAAAAAATAAAAATAAACCTAAACCTAAAATAAAATTAACCTAAACCCTAAACTAAGTAAAGTAAAATAAACTAAAATTAAACCTAAACCTAAATTAAAAAATAAAACCTAAAAGTAAACCTCAAATAAAAACCTAAGACCTAAACCTTCAAAAAATAAAATAAAAACTTGAACCTAAACTTAAAATTAAAAAATAAAACTTAAACGTATAAATTAAATAAAAATAAAACTAAACTAAAATAACATAGAAACATAAACCTAAACTTAAAAAATGAACTAAAATAAATAAACCTAAAATAAATAAGTTAAACAAATTAAAAATAAAAAATAAACCTAAAAATAAAAAATAAAATAAACTAAAATAAAAAAATAAAATCAATAAACCTAAACCTACCGGTTTACTTAATTAAAAAAACCATAAACCCCAAACCTTAAACCTTAAACCATAAATCCCAAACCATAAGCCCTAAACCATATAACTAACCCTAAACCCCAAACCCCAAACCCTAAACCTACAACTTTAAACCTTAAACCCTAAAATTTAAACCCTAAAAAACCCTAAACCTTAAGCTAAGCTAAAACCCTATACCTTGAAAACCCAAAACCCAAAACCCTAATAAACCCTTACCCTATACCCTAAGCTCTAAAACCCTAAATCCTAAAACCCTAAACCATAAAACCCTAAACCCTAAACCCTAAACCCTAAGCCCTAAATCATAAACACTAAACCCTAAACCCTAAAAACTTAAAAACCTAACAACCGAAACCTAAACTAAATAAAACCAAAAAATAAAATAAATAAAAAAACCTAAACCTAAATAAAATAATAAAGTATAATAAAATTAAAACATAAACTAGAACCTAAACCTAATCCTAAAAATAAAATAAAACATACTAAAATAAAATAATTATTAACATAAACTAAACTTAAAAAAATAAACCTAAGAATAAAGTCCATAAACAAAAGGAAAACTAAATGTAAAATAAAAATAAAATAAACATAAAAAATTAAGTAAAAACTAAATAAAAACCTAAACCTAAATAATAAACCGAAAAATAAAACCTAAAAGTAAATAAAAAATAAAACCTACACCCTAGACCAAAAAAAACATCTAAACCTAAAATAAAAGAAAGATAAACTAAAATATATATACCTAAATCTGAACTAAAATAAACTAAATTAAAATAAATAAAGCTTAAGCCTAAACCTAAAATAAACTAAACCTAAACTAAATAAAATAAAATAAACTAAAAATAAACCTAAACTTATACTAAAAAATAAGACTTAAAACCTAAACCTAAAAAAATAAAATAAAAACCTAAACCTAAACCTAAAACTAAAAATAAAAAATAAAACCTAAACCTTAAAATAAAAAAATAAAATCAAAAAAATAAAATAAAATAAAAAACTAAAATAAACCTAAAATAAACCTAAACTAAAAATACTAAAATAAAAACCTAAAATATAATAAACAAACATAAAATAAATAAACAAAATTGAATAAAAATAAAAAATAAATACAAATAAAAATTAAAAATAAAATAATCTAAAATAAATAAAAAAATAAACTAAATAAACCTAAACCTACCGATTTACTTAATTTTTTTTAAAAACCTAAACTCTAAGCTAACCCTAAACCCTAAAAATAAACTAAAAAAACTTAAACCTACCAGTTTACTTAATTTAAAATTATACCCAAACTAAAACCTAATAAAAAAAAAAAATAATAAAATACTAACCCTACCATAAACTTTAAACCTAGAACACTAAACCCTAAAATCTAATCCCCCCCTACTAAACTATAAACACTAAAAACCCTAAATACTAAAACCTTATCACTAAACCCTAAACTCTAAACCCTAAACCCTTATCCCTACCTAAACCCTAAACCCTAAAATCTCCAACAATAAACCCTAAACTCTAAACTAAACCCACCTAAAACCCTAAACCCTAAACCTAAACTACCCAAACCCCAAACCTGAAAACCTAAAAACCTGGCCTAAACTAAATAAAACATAAAAAAACAAAATAAATTAAGAAAACCCATGGAATTATGACAGAGGTTATAGCCGTGGGGTTGGCGTAGAGAGAGATCGAGGATATGATGGTGGATCCCACTACTAGAGAGGGAGGGGTGGTTTTGTTCGAAACTTCTCAAGAATGGAATCCAATCTACCCTATGGCTGAAGTCTTTAACAATGAGATGGTTCTTATTCTAGGATTTTTGATTTGCTCTATGCGTGCTCATTTTTTATCTATGTCATCACTCGTGTCTTAGAAAAATTTTTGTGCTACTTCATCGATGAAATTAAAAAGAAGAAATATAGAATATGAATTTGTTCTCTGTTAAAAAAACTAATCAAAAACCCTAAACCCTAAACCTAAAACCAAAACCCTAAATCATAAATACTAAAACCCTAAACTTTAAATAAAACCTTAAATCCTAAATGCTTAAACCCTAAACCCTAAAACCCTAAACCTAAAAAGTAAAACCTAAAATAAAATGAAAATAAAACTTAAACCTAAAATAAAAAAATAAACCTAAACCTAAACTAAAATAAACTAAACTAAAATAAATAAAAACTTAAAATAAACTAAACTAAACTAAACCTAAAAACTTAATAAAATAAAATAAACTAAAAATAAACATAAACCTAAACTAAAAAATAAAACCTAAAATAAACCTAAAAAATAAAACCTAACTCCTAAACCTAAAAAAACATAAAATAAAACCTAAACCTAAAATTAAATAAAAAATAACTAAAATAAAATAAACATAAACCCAACATAAACCTAAAAATAAACTAAAACATAAACTAAAATAAATAAATTTAAAATAAATAAATTAATTAATATAAAAAATAAATAATAAAATAAAATAAAAATAAACTAAAATAAATAAATATGGTGTAACCCTAAACCCAAACAAACTATCTAAACCCTACAAACTAAACCCTAAAAGAACTAAACCCTAAATCCTACCCACCCACCCTAACCCTAACCCTAACCCTAAACCCTAAACCATAAACTAACCATAAACTCTAAACCCTAAACCCTAAAAATCATAAAGCCTAAACTAAACCCCCTTAACTAAAACTACCCAACCATAACCCACCCTAACTTAAACCTAAAACATTAAAACCTAAACACTAAATTCTAAACCCTAACCCTAAACCCTAAACACTCCTAAACCCTAAAACCACAACCTAAACTAACATGCCTCCTTAAACTAAAAACCTAAAAAAGAACCTAAAAATAAAATAAATAAAAAACCTAAACCTTAATAAAAAATTTAATAAAATAAAATAAAAACTAAAACTAAAACCTAAACCTAAACCATAAAATAAAATAAAATAAACTAATAAAAATAAAATAAACTAATAAAAATAAAATAAATTAAAATAAATAAAACTTAAAATTAAACTAAAAAAATAAAATAAACCTAAGAATAAAAAGCTTAAATAAAATAAAAACTAAATGTAAGATAAATATAAAATAATCTTAAAATAAAATAAAATAGAAACTAAATTAAAAACTAGACCTAAAAAATAAACCTTAACATAAAACTAAATAAAACCTAAGCCCTAAAAAAAAAAACTTGAATTTAAAATAAAATAAACAAAGAAAATTAACCTAAACCTAAACCAAAATAAACTAAACTAAAATAAATAAAACCTAAACCTAATCCTAAAATAAACTAAACCTAAACCTAAACCTAAACTAAATAAAATAAAATAAAATCAAAATAAATGTAAACCTAAATTAAAAATAAAAAAAAAAATAAAAATAAAAACCTAAAATAAAATAAAACCTAAACCAAAACCTAAAATAAAAAAAAGAAAACCAAACCTAAAAGAAAAAATAAAAAATAAACTCAAGTAAAAATAAACCTAGACCTAAATCTAAACATAAAAAATAACCTAAAATAAAAAAACCTCAAGTAAAATAAATAAAAAAACTAAATAAAAAAACATAAATAAATAAAATAAAATAAACTAAAAAAAATAAAAGATAAACTAGATAAACCTAAACTTACTGGTTTACTTAAATGTTTTTTTTTTAAAAAAAAAAACCTAAATCATAAGTCTTAAACCCTAATCCTATAACCCTAAACCCTAAGCCCTAAACTATAAAATCTTAAACCCTAAATCTAACCTAAACCCCAACCACACAAATGCTAACCCAAACCTAAACTACCTAAACCCAGCCCCAAATCCTAAACTAAACTTAAAGTAACTAAATAAACAAACCTAAACCCTAAAACCTAACACCTATAAAATTAAAACCTAAAATAAAATAAAATAAACTTAATAATAATTAAATAAACCTAAGAAAACTAAATAAAAACCTAAATCTAAATAATAAACCTAAAAAGAGAACCTAAGAACAAAACCCCTAAAACCTAAACTAAGAAAAAAAAACTAAACCTAAGATAAAAATAAAATAAACCTAAACCTAAACTAAAATAAATAAAACTTAAACCTAAAATAAAATAAACTACATAAAGTAAATTAAAATATAATAAACTAAAATAAACCTAAACATAAAAATAAAACATAAAATAAACCTAAAATAAAACCTAAACTTAACACAAAATAATAAAATAAAACCTAAACTTAAAAATAATAAATACTTATACCTAAAATAAAATAAAATAAACTAAACTAAAAATAAACTAAACCTAAACCAAAACCTAAAAAGTAAACCAAAATAGAAAACATAAACTTAAATAAATAAATATAAAAATAAACCTAAATCACAATAAAAATAAAATAAACTAAAATAAATAAATAAAATAAAACTAAATAAACCAATAAGTTTACATAATTTATAAAAAATAAAAAATAAAAAAATAAAAAGGAAAATCTCTAATAAACCCTAAAACTTAAGCTCTAAACCCTAAACCCTTTAAACCACAAATCCTAAACCTGACTACTAAAAAAACTCCAAATCCTAAACCACTAAAAAAAAACCACTCTAAACAAAACTAACCAAAAACCTACCCTAAATAAACTCCTACCCACCCTGACCTCCTCTAAAAAATTAAATAAATGACCCCTCACTATACCAAAAAATGAGCCTGACTGGCTAAACCCTAAACCCTAAACCATACCCTAAAGCATAACACTAAACCCTAAACTACACTCTGACCTAAATCTGGGCTAAAACCATAAACCTAAACTACCAAAAACCCTGACCACAAAAAAAACCTTAACCTAAACAAAATAAATAAATAAAATTTAATCCAAAATATAATATAAAATAAAATAAAAATAAAACATAAAATTAAAAAATAAACTTAAACCTAACCTAAACTAAACATAGAGAAAATAAAATAAAATAAAACTAAATTAAAATAAAAAATAAATAAAAGCCAAATAAAACTAACTAAAAATTAAAACCTAAATAAAATTAGCACAAAAGCTAAAATATAAATAAAACAAACCTAAATTAAAATATAATAAAAATTAAATAAAAACCTAAATCTAAAAAATAAACCAAAAAATAAATTAAAAATAAAACTTAATCATTAAACTAATAACAAACCTAAACCTAAAATAAAAACAAAGTAAACATAAAACTAAACTAAAATAAACTAAACTATAATTAATAAAACCTAAACATAAACCTAAAATAAACTAAACCTAAACCTAAATCTAAACTAAATAAGATTAAATAAACTAAAAATAAACCTAAACCTAATCTAAAAAATAAAACCTAAATAAAACTAAAACCTAAATAAAACTAAAACCTAAATAAAATAATAAAATAAAATATTAAAAAAAAACTTAAACTAAAACCTAAACATAAACCTAAAATTAAATAAAATAATTATATAAAACCTAAACTAAACTAAAATTAAAATAAACCTAAAATTAAAAACCTAAAAAAAATTAAATAAATAATAGAAGAAATGTTGAATCAAATTAGTTCTCTGTTAAAAAAAAAACCAAAACCTAAGCAAGTAAACCTAAAACCTAAACTAAAAACCCTAAAAACTAACCTAAACCAAATAAAACCCCAAACCTAAAACCTAAACCCTAAACCTAAAATAAACCCTAAACCCTAAAACAAATTCTAAACCCTAAACCTAAACCAAAAAAAATCCTAAAACCTAAAGCTAAAACCTAAACCTAAATAAAATAAAAATAAAAATAAATTAAATAATAAAATCAAAACCAAAATAAAATAAAAAATAAAATAAAATAAAAATATAAACTAGAACCTAATCCTAAACCTAAAAATAAAATAGAATAAACTAATAAAATGAAACAAAAAATAAATAATAACCTAAAATAAACTAAAAAAATAAAAGAATAAAAACTAAATAAAATAAACAAAAAAAAAATAAAATAAAATAACTAAAATAAACATAAAATAATAAAATAAAAACTAAATAAAAACTTAAACTTAAAAAATAAACCTAAAAGTAAACCTTAATAAAATAAAACTAAACTAAAATAAAATAAATAAAACCTAACTAAAGTAAAATAATAAAAACCTAAATAAAATAAAAACTAAACCTAATTGAAAATAAAATAAAATAAAATAAAAACCTAAACATAAACAATAAACCTAAAACTAAAACCTAAACCCTAAACTAAAAAATAAAAAATAAACTTAACTAAAATAAATAAAATAAAATAAACCTAAAACCAAAACAAAATAAATAAAAACTAAAATAAAATAAAATAAACCTAAAAAATAAAGAAAATAAAATAAAATAAAAAAAAAACATGAATAAAACTAAAATAAAACCTAAAACCTAAACCTAAAAAAAAATAAATAAAAACTAAACTAAAAAAAATAAAACTTAAACCTAAAAATAAAATAAAAATAAAACTAAACTAAAAAAACATAGAAACATCAACCTAAACTCAAAAAATGAACTAAAATAATTAAGTTAAAAGAAATAAAAATAAAAAATAAACCTAAATAAAAAATAAAATAAACTAAATAAAATAAACTACCTACTTTAATTTAAAAAACCTCTAAACTACAACCCTAAACCCTAAACCTAAACCTACTTAAACCCTAAACCCACTTAAACCCCTAAACCCATAAACCCCACCACACCCTAATAAAACCCTAAATCTAAAAAACCCTAACCCTATAAACCCTAAACCCACCACATAAACTAAAATCAACCTAAAAAAACTAAACCTAAACTAAATAAACCAAATAAAATAAATAAAAACCTAAACCTAAAATAAAATTATAATTAACCAAACTAACTCTAAACCTAATAAAATAAATACACTAAAATAAAATAATTAATACATATTAAACTTAAAATAAACCTAAGAATAAAAAATAAAAAAAAACTAAATGTAAAAAAATAAAATAAACTTAAAATTAAATAAAATTAAGTAAACCTAAACTTAGAAATAAACCTAAAAATAAACAAAATTAATAAAAATAAAACCAACACTAAAAAAAAACCTAAAGATAAAAGTAAATTAAAAGAAAATATTCTAAATCTAAACTAAATAAACTAAAATAAATAAATAAACTTAATAAAATAAATAAACCTAAACTAAATAAAATAAAATAAACTAAAATAAACCTAAACTTACTAAAATAAAACTTAAAACCTAAACCTAAAAATAAAATAAAACCTAAAAAAAAATAAATAAAATAAAACCTAAACCTAAAATAAAAAAAATAAAACCTAAACCTTAAAATAAAATAAAAATAAAACTCATATAAAATAAACTAAACTAAACCTAAAAAAGACTAAAATAAAACCTAAAATAAAATAAAACTAAAAAATAAATAAACTAAAATAAAAAATAGAAATTATAAAATAAATAAAATAAAATAAAATAATTTAAAATAAAATAAAAATAAACTAAATAAATCAAACTGCCATTTTTTAATTTTTTTTATTTAAAAAAAAACCTAAACTAAACTAACCTAAATGAACCCTAAACTAAAAATAAACTAAAAAAACCTAAACTAACTTTAATTTAAAATATACCTAAACTAAAACACTAAAACCTAACCCTAAAAAAAATTAAAATAATAAAAGAATTAAAAAAAATAAAAAAACCCTAACATTAAAACTCTAAACTTTGAACCCTAAACCCTGGACCTAAATAAAATCCTAATCCCAATAAAACTAAACCTGACCTAAACCTAACCCTAAAACTAAAACCTAAACCATAAACTCACAAACCTAAACCTAATCCCCACCTAAACCCTACATAAACCTAATCCCAAACCTAAACCATTAAACCTAAACCTAAACCCTAAACCACAACCCCAAACCCCAACCTTGAAAAACCTAAGCTAAACTAAATAAACATAAAAATAAAATAAATTAAAAACCATGGAATTGTGATGGATAGTGGTGGTGGTGGAGAGAGATCGAGGATATGATGGTGGATCCACTACTAGAGGGTGGGGTGGTTTTGTAGAAACTTGAAATGGCCAATCATCTCGCTTAATTGTCTTTACAATAGAGATGGTTCTTGTTATCTAGCATTTTGGATTTGCTCTATGCATGCTCATTTTTTATCTATGTCATCAGAAAACTTTGTGCTACTTCATTGATGAAATCAAAAGAAGAAATCTGAATATGAATTTCTCTGTTAAAACTAATCAAAACCCTAAACCTAAAACCAAAACCAAAATCAAACCCTAAAACCCTAAATGATAAATCTTAAATCCTAAATGCCTAAACCCTAAACCCTAAACCCTAAACCCTAAACCTAAATATAAAACCTAAAAATAAATGAAATATAAATATAAACCTAAAATAAAAATAAAATAAACCTAAACTACTAAACTAAACTAAAATAAATAAAACCTAAGTCTTAACCTAAAAAGAAACTAAACCTAAACCTAAACCTAAACTAAATAAAATAAAATAAACTAAAATAAACCTAAACCTAAATTAAAAATAATAAAAAACTTAACACCTATAAAAACAAAATAAAAACCTAAACTAAAATTAAATAAAATAAAAATAAACTAAAAATAAATAAAAACCTAAACTTAAACCTAAAAAATAAACTTAAAAAACCTAAACTAAAATAAATAAACTAAATTAAATAAAAATAAAAATAAACCTAAATAAAAATACAAAAAATAAACTAAAATAAATTAAAAATAGACTAAATAAACTAAATGAACCTAAACCTATTGATTTTATTAAATAAATCTTATACCCTAAACCCTAAACCTTAAACCCTAATACTTTAAACCATAAACCTAAACCCTAAAGCCATAAAGCCTAAAACCCTAAAATATCCTAAACCTTGTCAATCACTATAGCTAGAGAGGGATTGGGTGATATTAAAATAAATCTTAATTTTAAGTTTTAGAAAATTAATTTTTATTTATAATGATAAGATACAATTCTTAATGCAATAAAATAAAATTATAGTAAAGTAAAGAGAGATAACACAATTTTATGTAGTTTGGAAAACCCCAAAATCAACCCGTCCACCACTAGCCTAACTAGGAATCCTAAATGCTAAATAGCTTACAAATAGTACTCTCTTATAATGGGGAGTACAACCTTACAATAATAATGTACTATCCTTAAAAAACCCCAATATAACAACACTAAAATAAAATACAAAATAATAAATTTTAATAAAATATATCTCTCACAAATATACCAATCCAATTCAAAAGTGATCTCACTACTTATAAATGATCACTTTACAACTTACTAATTTGGCAAGATAGAATGCTCACTTAATTTTGATAAAAAAATATTAAATAAGTATCTTAAAGTGATCTTACTAAGATGTTTATGTTATTATAATTTATAGATTAATATAAAAGTGATTTCAAAATAAATTCATTATAGTCTATTGCATAATAAATTAAATTTCAGTAAGGAATAATTTTAAGTTTAAGAGAAACTATATATATATAATAGAAGAAAGATTAACTTTCTACTAAACTTGCTTTCTTAATTATTAAATAATGAAAAAAAGCTTTTATTGAAGATAAATTTTAAAATAAATGATATTAGTTGAAATAAAATGATAAGTGACAAATAAAATAATTTAATTTGGTATAAAATTTTATTTTGATAAAGAAACTTGATTTATAATAGATCTAGCATATACTCTAAAATTCAGCAATAATTTATTTTATTTTAACCTGAGTGAAGATTTTAATTAATGCAACTAATCACAAAATACTTAAATAAAATTAGTATATGATAGATTTAAGTAAACTAGTAAGCTTTTAATTAAAAAAAGAGACCTAGCAAATATGAAAATAATTTCAACATAATAAATTAATCTGAAATGCTTAAAATATACTTCTAAAATAGATCTAAGAATAAATGATCTTTAAAATGAGACTACTAAAGAAATATTTCAAGAAACCAAAAGAAATTTGTAGGAAGATAAAAAATTTCAACAAGTTGAAATAAATCCTACAAACTATCACAAGAATTTTTGACAAAAAATGGTTGAAGAAACTTTGATGTGAAAAACTTAGACTTTGATGTCCAAAGACTAATCCACCAAAAAAGTATAAATTGGAAAGAATGAATAGATGGTGAAAATAGTATGAACAACTAAAAAGGGATTAAGATCAAGAAAATAAACTCAAGTAATTTGAGAAAACTTGCTTAGTTGAAGATGTTGAAGCTTTCAAACCAAGGTTTGATCTTGCAATATTTGGAGAACACTTGGAAGGAAAATCTATGAAATTTTCTCTTAGATTTGCTAGAGGGATTTTGAATTTGAATGAGGAATTCTTTCATGAAGAGAATGAGGGCTATTTATAAACAAGAAGGTCATTTTGAATTATTTGAAAATAATATTATTCTAACATCATTTTATCATATAATAATTTAATATTCAATAAAAATATAATTTATATTAAATAAATAATAAATTTAAACAGCCAAAATTTAGCTATTCACATGGGCAAGTCAAAAATAATCAAATATGGCTTTTAATATATTCGAAGCACGTAGCATGCATTCATTATTAAAATCAGCTAATGTTTGAAAAGTCATAATAAATTTAATTTTAATCAAACATGGTCATGTAACCTATCAAATTAAAGGAAAACAATCCAATGAATCCATTGGAGATGAAACCAGATATAAAGTCCTTTATTATAAAATGACTTTGGCTAAAATACAAAATTCCACAAATTTTTGTTAATTTTAAAATATGACATTTAAATATTATGATATAATTTATATATAATCATACATATGTTAGTTATCATATAACCTTAAAATTAAATTAAAATATTTAATTATATTAAGTATTTAAACTAATTACACTTAATAATCATGATTTATTATCATTTATTATTTTGACAATTCAAATGCTATGTATGAAACATATAATTGAATGTTAATTAGTTAGAGATTTATATAAATTATCCTCATTATCATTATTTAAAATAAATAAAAATAATATGTTAAGTTGTGAGAAAATTAATTCATGCCAATGAACTCAAATGAATTTCTAAGATATTTATAAATGCATATAACCTAAAATAATATATCTTGAGCTTCACATTATCCATTTTGATCTATCTTTCATTGTTCTATTATTGCAATTTCCTCAAACATATTATGAGATATTTTGGATATGTAATTAGCAATTAATATATCTGAAACACGTAAAACATACATTAGAACATCTAAGCATTCATTTTTTTTCATCAAAATTGATCAAATTGAACATGAGGCTCATTAAGCCAACAATCTCCCCCTTTTTGATGATGACAAACTAATGTTGGGTATTGATTTTGATGAAGGTGCAAATTGACCATTCATCATAGTTTTTGAAAGAAAATTTTCTTCTAAAAAAATTTTGGCATAAGAGATGAATAATGTTGCTCCCCCTAAATGTATGCATGAAATAGACTTAGTGTTAACCAACATTTTACTCTTCTCCCCCTTTTGACAACATAAAAGGGTGAGAACAAACTACATATACTTTTAAATATTAGGATCTAACATTCCAAGCATGCATCTTAAAGTACCAAAATGTTCTTCTGGTAATGGTTTTGTAAAAATATCTGCAATTTGTAAATCGGTACTAATGAAATTAATATTAACATCACCTTTCAAAACATGATCCCTAATAAAATGATGTCTAATTTTTATATGCTTGGTTCATGAGTGCAGGATAGGATTTTTGGTCAAACTAATAGCACTAGTATTATCACATTGAACTAGAATGTGATCTTGCTTAATACCAAAATCTTTTAATTATTGCTTTAACCAAAGGACCTGAGCAATACAAGCGATGATCCTAAAGATTGGCATGTGCCTCATGTGCTTTTTATATTTACTTTACTTCCAACAAAATTAGCATCAGAATAACCAACCAAATTACATGATAAAGAATTTTTAGGATACCATAACATAGTAGGCCTATCAAATCAAAGATATGCTTGCTATTAAATGAGATTCTTTGGTTTGGCGAAAATGAGCACATAAATAAATAGCAAACATAATATCAGCCTACTAGTAACAAGGTATAAAAGTGAACCTATCATACTCTATAAAGTTTTGATCAACATATTTTCCTAAATCATATTTTGTAGATGGGCTCATAGGAGTTTTACTAGATTTAAATCTTTCATGTCAAACCTCTCAAGAATTCATTTGTGTTTGGTTTGATAGATGAATGTGCCATTTTTTTGTTGCTTCACTTGAAGACCTAAGAAAAATTAAGTTCTCCCATCATACTCATTTCAAACTCTTTAGACATCAAAGATGAGAACTCATGGCACAAAGATTCATTTGTACTTCCAAATAATATGTCATCTACATACACTTGTACCATAATCAAATCATCATCTATGCTCTTAAAGGAATAAGGTGGTATCTACTCTACCCTTTCTAAATCCATGATTTATCAAATAGTTACTAACCTATCATACCAAGCAAAACTATTTTAAACCATATAAGGCTTTCTTTAATTTATACACATGATTTGGACAATCAAGGCTCTCAAATCTAGGTGGTTGCTCTACAAATACATCTTGGTCAATAAATCCATTCAAAATGCACTCTTGACATCCATTTGAAAATGTTTAAAATCCTAAAATAAGCATAAGTAAGGAGTAACCTAATAACTTCTAGTCTTGCTACGGGTGCAAAAGATTCTTCAAAATCTATACCTTCAACTTGTATGTACCCTTGTACAACTAACCTAGCTTTATTTCTAACAATACAACTTGAATCATCTAGCTTATTCCTAAAGACCCATTTTGTTCCAATGATATTTGGATCTTGGTCTTGGGAATTCATTCCCAAACATCATTTCTTACAAATTGATTCAACTCCTCTTCCATAGAAATAATCCAAAAATTATCTTTTAATGCTTCTTCTAAATTTTTAGGTTCAACCTTGGATAAAAATGTTGAATGATCTACAACCTCTCTACTATGTCTTCTAGTCATAACTCCTTTTGAAGGATCTCTTATAATTAGTTCCTTGGAAGATTTTTATTATATTTCCATTCTTTAGGCAATGAATCATCCACATTATCTTCTAAAGATATTTTCTTAAAATTATCAATCTCTTCATCAATCACTTCATTTCTAATGGGATCAATTAAATTTTCATCAAAAATAACATGTATTGATTCTTCTTCAATCATTTTTTCTCTTATTGAAAACTCTATAAGCTCTACTAGAAAGAGAGTATCCTAAGAAAATACCATCATCTGATTTACAATCAAACTTACCTAAATGCTCTTTTCCATTATTTAAAATAAAGCATTTACATCTAAATATATGAAAGTGCTCAATCTTAGGCTGCTTTCCAAAAAATAATTCATAGGGTGTCTTCTTCAAAATTGGTCTAAAATAGATCCTATTCATCACATAACATGCAGTATTTACTACTTCCACCTAAAAATATTTTGGCAATTTATACTCATCAAGCATAGATCTACTTAATTCAATTAATATTCTATTTTTTCTCTCTACTACTACATTTTGTTAGGGAGTTCTAGGTGCAAAAAAATTATGTCTAATCCCATGTTCATCACAATAATCCTCAAATAATTTATTTTCAAATTCTCCACCATGATCAGTTTGAACCCTATTAATCAAAAGGCCTTGTTCTCTTTGAATATATTTAGAAAAATTTCTAAACTCTATAGAAACATCATCTTTATAAGTTACAAATAAAACCCAAGTATATCTAGAGAAATCATCAACAATCACAAAACCATAATTTTTCCACCTAAGCTAGTGGTGCTAATTGGACCAAATAAATCCATGTGCAACAATTCTAGAGGTCTAAAAGTAGAAACAATATTTTTAATTTTAAATGAGCTTCTAGAATGCTTACCATAAATACATGCATCACAAACATAGTTTGAATGAAAATTTAATTTAGGCAATCCAACTACTAAATCAAGTTTAGCAATTTTATTGAGTGTGTGCATGTATGACATAGTCTCAATGCCATAATCATATATCATCATGAGTGCTTTTAAAAAAAAAGTAAATTAAAATTCACATCATGAAAGCTATCTAAATCAATGACATTAATGTTTTTATGTCTTTTTCCTACTAAGAAACCATTTTCATTATTTTTATAATACAATATGATGCATGAAATACTACAATCAAACCTTTATCACATAATTGACTAATAGAAATTAAATTATGTTTTAATCCTTCTAGAAAACTTTATCTAAAGTGATAGAATTCTTACAATATAACCAATGCCAATGATCTTTCCCTTTGCATTATCTCCATATGTAGCAAATCCTCCATCACTTGATTCTAAAGTTGTGAATTTATCATTATATCCCATCATATGTCTTGAACATCCACTATCCAAGTACCAGATGCCTTCTTTGATTTTTCTTTGAAGGCATTCCTCTTGAGAATCTAAGTCAAATTCTCCATTTTCCATAAGACATATGTTGACCTCTTCATCGAATGAGCAAGTACTTGATTCATTTGAATCTGGATTGGCCCATAAAGCCTTCTTCTTCTTCTTATGGTACTTTTTCTTCTTTCCACATCAATCTCTTTCTTCTTTGATTTAGAGTTCGGACAATCACCTCTTATGTGTTTAGGCTTTTTTACAATGGTAGCAAATGATCCCTTCACTTGTAGGAAATGTCTTAGTTTGAAATTTATAGTTTTTTTATTTTTTATACCTTTGATTCTTCTTCCTTAGCAAGTTCCCAAGCCTTTTGGATAGCATGACCACCTCATCACTATCACCATCGGAGCTTGAGGTGTTATGCTCATCACTATCATCAAATTGTAATGCAATGGCTCTTCCTTTGTCCTTCTCCCTTTTTGCTAAGTTATCCATCTTATCCCTTTGAGCAATAACCTATTCATGTGCTATCAAAGAACCCAAAATGATCAAGTGGATAAGTAGATAAATCCTTAGCTTCTAATAATTTGTTCTTTAGTTTCCCATTCTTTTGGAAGACATCTAAGAATCTTATAGACTAAGTCTTGATTCTATATGTTTTCCAATAGAGAATGCAATGTGTTAATTATTTTCATGAATCTAGTATACATATCAAATAGATTGAGAAGGAGACATATGAAATAACTCATATTCATGAACAAGTCTTTATGTGAGCATCTCTAACTTCAGTAGTTCCTTCATAAGTTATAATGAGTTTATCCTATATTTCTTTTACTATAGTTAACATAGAAAGTTTTATGTAATCATCAGGGAATAAAGCACAATGTAAAGTATTACAAGCCATAGCATTAAATTCATCAAGTTCTCTTTTAGCTACAATCCTCAAAAGGCTTTTTTACTTTAATGCCATTTACTTCTATTGGGTGTATGATATTGATGTGTCAACATATACCATCATCTTGACCTCTTAAAATGTACTAATTCTATTTTTTCAATAATCAAATGATACACTATCTAAAAGTGGAGGTCTATGAGTGGATTGTCCCTAAGGGAACCCTTTGGAAAACCTTGTGCCATAGTGAAAGATCTACTCTTGGATGTTCAAAATAAAGAGCCTAAGCTCGATACCAATTATGAGTTACTATAGCACCCAAGAGGGAGGGGTGTGAATTGGGTGATGTTAAAATTTTAAAAGTTAAATCTTAAAGTTTTAAGTTTTAGTAGAAAATTTATTTTGATTTTATAATGACAAGATACAATTCTTAATGGAGCAAAATAAAAGTACTAAAGTAAAGAGAGATAATAGGCACACAATTTTACTGGTTTGGCCAAACCCCAAAATTAACATCCATTATACCCGGTTAATCCACTAAATGCAAAATCACAAATAGTACTCTCTATAGCAGGTGAGTACAACCCTACAATAATAGGTATCTCTAAAAGATAAATTTTACATCATGAAAAGAAAAATAAAATAATAAAGTTTGATAAAATATATCTCTCACAAATATACCAAGTTATCCAATTCAAAAAGTGATCTCACAACTTATAAATGATCACTTTACAACTTACTAATTTGGCAAAATATAATGCTCACTTAATTTTGATAAAAAATATTAAATAAATATCTTAAAGTGATCTTGCTAAGATGTTTATGTTATTATAATTTGTAGATTAATATAAAAATGATTTTAAAATAAATTCATAATACTATTGCACAATAAATTAAATCAAAAGGAATAATTTTAAGTTTAAGAGAAACTATAACTAGTATGTATATAAGTGTAAGAAAGATTAACTTTATACTAAACTTCCTTTTTCTTAATTATTAAACAATAGAAATAAAGCTTTACTAATTTTAAGATAAAATTTTAAAATAAAGGATATTAGTTGAAATAAAATGATAAGTGATAAATAAAATAATTTAATTTTTTATAAATTTTTATTTTGATAAAGAAACTTGATTTATAATAGATCTAGCATATACTCTAAAATTCCAGCAATAATTTATTTTATTTTAACCAAAATGAATCTTTTAATTAGTACAACTACACAAAATACTTAAATAAAATTAGTATATGATAGATTTAAGTAAACTAGTAAGCTTTTAATTAAAAAGAGATCTAACAAATATAAAAATAATTTCCACAATAAATTAATTTGAAATGCTTAAAAATATACTTCTAAAATAGATCTAAGAATAAATAATCTTTCAAATAAGACTAATGAAGAAATATTTCAAGAAACCAAAAGAAATTTGTAGGAAGATAAAAATTTCAACAAGTTGAAATAAATCCTACAAACTATCACAAGTTTTTCACAAAAAATGATTGAAGAAACTTTGATCTAAAAAACTTAGACTTTGATGTCCAAAGACTAATCCACCAAAAAGTATAAATTGGAAAGGTAAAATAGATGGTGAAAATAGTATGAACAACTAAAAGGGATTAAGATCAGAAAAAACTTAAGTAATTTGAGAAAGGCGGCTTAGTTGAAGATATTGAAGCTTTCAAATCAAGGATTAGATCTTGCAATATTTGGAGAACACATGGAAGGAAAATCTAGGAAATTTTCTCTTAGATTTGCTAGAGTGATTTTGAATTTGAATGAGGAATGCTTTCATCAAGAGAATGAGGGCTATTTATAAGCAAGAAGGTCATTCTGAATTATTTCAAAAAATATATTATTCTAACATCATTTTATCATATAATAATTTAATATTCAATAAAAATATAATTTATATTAAATAAATATTAAATTTAAACAACCAAAATTTGACAATTCACATGGGCAAGTAAAAAATAATCAAATATGGCTCTTAATATATTCAAAGCATGTACCATGCATTCATTATTAAAATTAGCTAATGTTTGAAAAGTCATAATGAATTCAATTTTAATCAAATGTGGGTAATGTATCCTATCAAATTAAGGAAAAAAAATCCAAGGAATCCATTGGAAATGAAATCAGATATAAATTCTTTGATTATAAAATGACTTTGGCTAAAATACAAAATTCCACATATTTTTGTTAATTTTGAAATATGACATTTAAATATTATGATATAATTTATATATAATCATGCATATGTTAGTTATCATTAAGCCTTAATTAAATTGAAATATTTAATTATATTAAGTATATAAACTAATTACTCTTAATAGTCATAATTTATTATCATTTATTATTTACACATTTAAAATGCTATGTATGAAACATATAATTGAATGTTAATTAGATAATGATTTATATAAATTAAACTCATTATCATTATTTAAAATAAATAAAAAATAATATGTTAAGTTGTGAGCAAATTCATTCATGCCAATGAACTCATATGAATTTCTAAGATAGTTATAAATTCATATAACCTAAAATATTGTATCTTGAGCTTCACATTATCCATTTTGATCTATCTTTCATTCTTCTATTCTTGCAATTTCCTCAAACATATTGTGAGATGTATTGGATATGTAATTAGCAATTAATATATCTGAAACACATAAACCATACATTAGAACATCAAGCATTCATTTATTATCATCAAAATTGATCGGATTGAACATGAGGCTCATTAAGCCAACAAACCCTAAACCCTAAACCCTAAACCCTAACCCTAAAACCCAAACCCTAAACTTAAACCTAAACCTAAAGTACTAAATAAATTAATAAAATAAACCTAAACCCTAAGAATGGGCAGAACATTGATGGTAGGAACATCACCGTCAACCAGGCTCAGTCTAGATCTAGTAGTGGAAGTGAAGGTGGAGGTAGCAGTTATTGCAGTGGTGGTGGGGGATCTGGAGGTGCTGGTGGATATGGAGGTGGTGGAGCGTGGTAGCGAGGAGAGCGAGGTTACAGGGGGTGGCGGGAGGACAGTCGAGGATATGATGGTGGATCCCACTACTCAAGAGGTCGGGGTGGTTCTAATGGGAACTAGAGAAACTGAAGAACTGTCGATCCAATCTATTGCATATGGAACTGTGTCTTTATAGTAGAGATGATTTTAGCTATCTAGGGTTTTTGATTTGCTTTCATGCCATTTTTTATCTATATCATCACTTGTCTTAGAAAACTTGGTGTGTTACTTTGATGAAATTGAAAAGAAGAAATGTTGAATCTAAATTTATTCTAAAAAAACCAAAACCAAAACTAAAACTAAACCTAAACCCTAAACTAAAACTAAACCTAATCCATAAACCCTAAAAACCACAAAAATGCTAAACACCTAAACCTAAACCTAATCCTAATACCCACAAACCCTAAACTCTAAACTACCTGACCCAACTAAAAAATCCACTCCCTAAACCTTACCACCCACTCTCCTACCACTCCTAACCCTAAACCCTCTTAAACCTCTAAACTGACCCTACTAAACTAAGCCTCCCCTTAAACTAGCCCACTGATCCCTAAATAACCCAACCTGATGACCCTACTGGTCTTAACCCTAAACCCTAAACCCAAACTCCTAAATATAAACCACAACCCTAATTGACACTAATCCTGGACCATAAACAAACCCTAACCTACACCCTAAACCCTAAAGCAAACTCTAAAACCCTCAACCCTAAACCCTAAACCCTAACTTGGAACTAAAAACTAAAATAAAACCTAAAAATAAAATAAATAAATAAAACTAAACCTAATAAAATAAAAAAATTTAATAAATTAAAATATAAGCTAAAACTTAAACCTAAATAAAATTAAAAAAAAAAATAAAATAAAACATAAATATATTAAACCTAAACCTAAACCTAAAATAAAATAAACTAATAAAAGAAAGTAAAATAAATTAAATAATAACCTAAACTAAACTAAAATAAATATAACCATAAAATAAAAAAACTAAATCAAATAAACACTAAATAATATAGAAATAAAATAAACCTAAAATAAACCTAAAATAAAAAAATAAAATAAAAACTAAATAAAAAAAATATAAAATAAACCTAAAATAAAAGCTAAAATTAAATAATAAATAAAACCTAAACCTTAAACTAAAAAAAAAAACCTAAATAATAAATATAAATAAAATAAACCAAACCTAAACTAAAATAAAACTAAATAAAATAAACCTAAACCTAAACTAAAACTAAACCTAAACTAATAAACTAAATAAAATAAATTAAATTAAAAAAAAAACCTAAACTAAAAATAAACCTACAAATAAACCTAAAATAAAGACCTAAAACTAAACCTAAAAATAAAATAAAATAAACCTAAAAAAAATAAAAAAATAAACCAAACCTAAAATAAAATAAAAATAATACTCCTAAAATAACTAAAATTAAATAAACTAAATAAAATAAATAAACTAAATAAAAATAAACATAAATAAAATAAAATATAAACTAAATAAATAAAATAAACCTAAACCTATTGGTTTAATTTAAAAAAAACCCTACCACAAAAAAACCTTAAATCATAAACCCTAAACCTAAACAAACCCTAAAACCCTAAACCCTAACCCTAAACCCTAAACCTAAACCTACAAAACCTAAAACCTAACCTAAAAGAAAACCTAAAATAAAATATAAAACCAAAACTTAAATATAATATAAAATAAAATAAAATAAAACTAAAACCTAAACTAAACCTAAAAAAAATTAAATGAATAAAATAAACTAAAATAAAATAAATAAAATAAAAAATAAAATAAACCTAAGAATAAAAAACCTAACTAAAAGAAGAACTAAATGTAAAATAAAAATAAAATAAAATAAAATAAAATAAAATAAAAACTAAATAAAAACCTAAATCTAAAAAATAAACTTAAAAATAAATAAAAAATAAAACTTAAACCCTAAAACAAATAAAACCTAAACCTAGAACAAAAATAAAATAAACTTAAGTTAAACTAAATTAAAATAAACTATAATAAATAAAACTAAACCAAACCTAAAATAAACTAAAATAAACTAAATTAAATAAAATAAAATAAACTAAAATAAGCTAAACCTAAACTAAAAAATATATCCTAAAAATAAACCTAAAATAAAAACCTAAAACTAAACCTAAAAAAAAATAAATAAAACTAAACTAATAAAAATAAAACTTAAATAAAAAAAAAATAAATAAAAATAGAACTAAAAAAATAAACCTAATCCTAAAAAATAAACTAAAATAAAAAACATAAACTAAAATAAATAAACCTAAAATAAATAAACTAAACTAAATAAAAATAAAAAAAAACTAAAATATAAATAAAAAATAAACTAAATAAGCATGAACTACTAGTTTACTTAATTTAAAAAAAATCATAAACCCTAAATCCTAAACCCACATAAACCTACAACCCTAAACCCAAAATCTAAAAAACCCTAAACCCTAAAGCATAAATCCTAAAACCCTAAACCCTAAATAAACCAAACCCTAAACCCTACCCACAACCTAAACCCTAAACCCAACCCAACCTAAACCTTAAACCCCAAACCTAAACCTAAACATAAAGTAATTAAATAAATTAAAAAATAAACCTAAACCCTAAAACCTAATAAACCTAAACTCTAAGAATGGGCAAAACCTTGATGGAAAAAACATCACCGTCAATCAAGCTTTTGTCTTTGATGGAAGGAAGGCGGTCATGGTTATCACAATGGTGGTGGAGAATCGGAGGTGCTAGTGGATGTGGAGGTGGTGTTCATATCTTGGTGGTTATGGAGGGAGGAGCGATGGAGGTTTACAATGGTGGTGGTGGAGGGAGAGATCGAGGATATGATGGTGGATCACTCGAGAGGGGTGGTTATGGTTGGAACTAGATAAAGCGAAGCGGATGATCGTGCTACTTAGAATTGTGACTTTAGTAGAGATGGTTCTAGTTATCGGTTTTGATTTGCTCTACGCATGCTCATTTTTTATCTATGTCATCATTTATATCTTCGAAAACTTGGTGTGTTATTTGGTTGATGAAATCAAAAAGAAGAAATGTTGAATATGAATTTATTCTCTGTTAAAAAAAACCAAATACCCTAAACCTTAAACTAAAACCTGAACACTAAAATTAAAACCTAAACCCTAAACCCTAAACCCCAAAAAACCTAAACCCTAAAAGTTAAAAAAACTAAATAAAACCTAAATATAAAACATAAATAAAATAAAATAAAAAATAAAATAAAATAAAAACCTAAACTAAAACCTAAACCTAAACCTAAAAAGTAAATAAAAAAATAAAAACTAAACTAAAATTAAATAAATAAAAACCTAAACTAAACTAAAAAAATAAAAAACATGAACAAAATAACAACTAAACCGAAATTCAAAATAAGGTAAACCTAAAATAAAATAAAATAAAAACTAAGTAGAAACTTAAACCTAAAAAATAAATCTAAAATAAAACCTAAAATAAATAAAAAAATAAACCTAAAAACTAAAAAAAATCTAAGCTAAAATAAAATAAACCTAAAATAAAGTAAAATAAAACTAAACTAAAATAAAACCTAAAACTAAAATAAATTAACCTAAACCTAAACCTAAACTCTAAATAAAATAAAATAAACTAAAATAAACCTAACCTTAAAATAAAAATAAAATTTAAAAATAAAATAAAAGAAAACTAAACTAAAAAATAAACTTAAACTTAAAAAAAAACTAAAATAAAAACATAACTAAAATACATAAAACTAAAATAAATAAACTAAACTAAATAAAAGTAAAAATAAAATAAAAATAAAATAACTAAAATAAATAAATAAATAAACCTAAACTGAGATTACTTAATTTTAAAAAAAAAAACCAACCTAAACCCTAAACCTAAACCTAACTATAAATAAACCCTAAACCAACCTAAACCTTAAACCTAAACACCTACCATAAACCCTAAAACCCTTAAACCTAAAGATAAACCTAAACTAAATAAAACCTAAAAATAATATTTATAAAAAAAACTAATCCTAAAATAATATATAATATAAAATAAATATTTAAACTAAAACCTAAACTATAAAAAAATAAAATAAACTAAAGAAAATAAATAAAACCTAAACTAAACTAAATAAAATAAAATAAACCTAAGAATAAAAAACTTATATAAAATAAAATTAAATGTAAAATTCAAAATAAACCTAAAATAAAATAAATATTAGCTAAATAAAATAAAAAAAATATAAAAAAATAAATAAAACTAAAAAACTAAACTAAAAAAAAAAAATAAACAAAATAAAATAAACTAAACCTAAACTAAAATAAACTAAAAATAAATAAAACCTAAACCTAAACCTAAATAAACTAAACCTAAAACATAAAACTAAATAAAATCAAATAAACTAAAAATAAACCTAAACCTAAACTAAAAATATAACCTAAAATAAACCTAAAAATAAACCTAAAAATTTAAAATAAAACCTAAAACTAAACCAAAAAAATAAAAATAAACCTAAACTATAAATAAACTAAACTAAAAAACTAAAGTAAAATAAAACCTAAACTAAAATAAATAAACTAAAATAAAATAAATTAATTAAAATAAAAATAAACTAAATAAAATAAAATAAAAACTAAAATAAATAAAATAAACTAATAAACCTACTGGGTTTGCTTAATTAAAAAATCTCTTTTACTAAACCCTAAATCCTAAACCTACCCTACCCAGACCCATAATAGGCTATACCCTGAGCCTGCAACTAAACTAGGCTAAACCCTAAACTAGCTAAAACCTGAACCCTAAACCTGAGCCTAAATCACCTGAGCCCTGAACACTAACCGGCCCTGGCCTAAACCTGAGCCCTAACCTAGGCCCATCACAAACCCTAAACCAAACTGAGCCTAAACTTACCACAAAGCCTGGCCCTAAAATAACTAAACCCTGGCTAACCCTAAACCCAAGGCACAGATCCAACCTAAAATAAACTCTGAGCCTGAGCTAAACCTACTAACCCCCTCCACTACCTAAACCTAAACACTGAGCCAAACACAAATCCTAGCCTACCTAGGCCCTGAGCCTAAACCTAAACCACAACCCTAAACAAAACTAAAAAATATAATAAAATAACTAAAATAAATAAAATAAAATAAAATTTTCACTAAAACCTAAACCTAAACCTAAAAATAAAATGGAATAAATAAAATAAATAAAATAAACTAAACTAAAAAAAAATTATAAACTTAAGAATAAAACACTAAATAAAATAAAATAAATAAAATAAAATTAAATAAACTAAATAAATAAAATAAACAAATAAAACTTAAAAAATAACCTTTAAAATAAAACCTAAAATTAATAAAATAAAACCTAAAAAACCCTACACCTATAAAAAAAAATAAAATAAAATAAATAAACATAAACTAAAATAAATTAAACTAAACCTAAACCTCATAAATAAACTAAAATAAACATAAACTAAATAAAATAAAATAAACTAAAATAAACCTAAACTAAACTAAAAAATAAACCTAAAAATAAACCTAAAATAAAACCTAAAACCTGGACCTAAAATAAAACCTAAACCAAAAATATAAAATCAAAATAAAAATGACATAAATAATAAACCTAAACCTTAAAATAAATTAAAATAAAAAACTAAACTAAAATAAATAAAACTAAAATAAATAAACTAAAATAAATATAAAATAAAAATAAATAAAATAAAAAAAAATAAAATAAATAAATACCCCTTACTGGTTTACCTAATTTAAAAACTAAAAAAAATCCTAAACCCTAAACCCTAAACCTCTCCCTAACCTACCCTAAACCACAAACAAACACCTAAACCTAAACCCTAAAACCCTAAACCTAACCCAACCACAACCTTAAACCCTACCCTAAAACCCTAAACCCTAAACCCTGACCTACCAAACCCTACACCAAACTAAACACTAAATAACCCTAAACCATAAACCCTAAACTAACTAACCTAAACTAAACCCTAAACCTAAACTTACCTAAATGGGAGAGAACCTTGATAGAGGAATATCACCATCAACCGCTGTAAATTTATTGTCAGCCAAAGGCAAAGTGGTATATCCAGTGGTGGGGGTGGAGGTGTTGGTGGATATGGAGGTGGTGGTTGGAGCAGTGGTAGTTATAGAGGCGAGCAGAGTGATGAAGGTTATAACCATGGCGGCGGTAGTGGGAGAGGTCAGGGATATGATGGTGGATCCCACTCGAGGCGGGGTGGTTTCTGGGAACTTGAGAAATTGATGAGCGAGATCCAATCTATTGCTTAGAATAATGTCTTTATAATAGATGGTCCTACTTATCTAGGTTTTGATTTTCTATGGGTGCTCATTTTTTTATCTATGTCACTTGTCTTGAAAACTTGGCGTGCTACTTGGTTAATGAAATCAAAGAAATGTTGAATATGAATTTATTCTTTTCAAACACCTAAATTAACCCTAAACTAAAACTTAAATCCTAAACCTAAACATAAACCTAAACCACCCTAAACATTAAACCCTAAACCCACTAAACCTAAACCTAAACTAAACTCCTAAATCACACCACAAACCTCTCAAAACCTAAACCATAATCCTAAACCAACCTAAACTTCCTAAACCTAAACCTACCCCAAACCTAAACCTGAATAAAGATGTCATTAGGGGTAGATCTAAAGAATGACCTCTATTATGGTTGCTAAAGAAAATGCCTTCAAGAGACTTTCCTATTATTAGAGTGAATACCTACTAGATCATATTATAATACCATATATTATTAATATAATGTATCATCATATTTGAAATTAGTGATGTGTTTTGGATGTTATAAGATCTTTTGAAATGTTTTGTATGTTATGGTATTGCCTATAGTCTATATTAATATAAATATATTAATAATATAATAAATATTTAAAAATAAAGATTATATGTTATAAAGGTAGTATACCCGTATATCATATCAAAATATATTATATGCATTTTAAATTAGTATTTTATAGTAAATGCATTAGAGCTTATAAGTATTTTTATAAAAAATATTGATTTAGACTTTAAAATTGTAGAATTTGGCCAAATTCTTAATAAGTAGAGCATGGAATCATAATATATTTCAATTTATATATGTAAGTGATACAAAAAAAATATAGAGTTTTTATTATTTAGACTAATTTAATGGTTTTGTTATCTTAAGCAATCCCTTGTGATGTGATATGCAATATAATAAAATATAATATGTTATAGTGTATTATAATATAAGATGTGCCATAACATAGTGTAGCATCATGCATTATATATACTATATGTATTACGCTTATTGTTTAGCATATTTTAGTTTGTTATAGTATGATATAATAGAGTTTGTACTTGCTATAATTCATGAAATTTTGATTTATAGAGATGATAGGATTTGGCCAAATTTAAGGTAAGCTTTAGGAACATCATTAGAGGTGTGCTATGGTGTGTCATTTAATCAAAAGGATGGAATTTTGCATCCAAAATAAATGTTCATTTTCAACCAAATTTTATAATTTTTTTTGCTTAAAGTGATTCATTTTAAGGTGTAATGTGAGATAATATATTATATGAAAGCATACTAAAATATAATCTACATAACAATATAACTTCACATATATATGAATGTGGTGTGTTACTAAATGTTATTGTACATTTTAGTATGTTTTACTTTTGTTATAATACATTGGGTCAAAACTCACAAAAATGTTAATTTGAAGGTTGAGATGGAAGAATTTGGCCAAATCCACAGCACACACCAAGAAGCAACACCAAAATTATGCTATTTTGTACCATTTCTAATAGAAAAATAATAATTTTACATCCAAAATGAACAATATTCATATTTTGAGAAAATTTTGTTATTTGTTCCTTTTAAGTGATTCTAATGAGGTGTAATGTTAGATAATATATTATATAATAGCAAATTATAATATAACATCATATATTATAATATAATATAGTGTGTTAATTCACACTATAATATGTTTAGCATGATATTGTATAGTTAGTTTGAGCTTGCACTATCATAAATCATAAAATGTTGATTACAATGTTAAGATGATGTGATTTGAACAAATACATTATTAGGCTTTTGGTTGAAGTATTAAAGGTGTGCATAAGAGAAGAAATAAGATTTGATGAGACTTTTATGTCAAGGACATGGAGGGATATTCAGGGATAATACATGCATTGGACATGACATGTGAGGGTCTATGTCGAGGCATAGAAGAAAATATATGTTGGGGATAAGGTTTGAATTTAATTTTATATGATTTATGGAAAGAAGATATCTAGGGATAAGAATCAGTAATCCACGGGGATTAAGATCAAGATCACTTTAATTATTTTGTTTTAATTGATGTGGAGGCATATCTACTAGAGATATGGGCTCAGTCGTTAGGGATCAAGTATATGAACCATCCACAGGGAAGCGGGTTGGGATTGGGATTTGAGTTTGATTTCATAGATTTATTTGGGGATGTATCCAGGGAATAAGAGTTTGGTTGGATTTCTTTGATTTAGACTTTATTATGGGTGTTAGTTTAGTATGGCTCCACTGGGGAGGTTGGGTTTTGAATTTGATTTATTTTCTTGACTTTTTTATATATATTTGGGGCTCCACTAGGGAAAATCAAATTGGGTTTAATTTAATCTGAGTTAACGTATGGACCTTGTCGGTGTGCGATGAACCCACTGAGAAGGGGCTATATCAACTTTGACTTACCTCATGTTTACAAATCCAAAGGGATAGTCTACCAACTCGAGGTAGAGCTAGCTAACCTAAGGGGTTGCCTTTCGGTGTGCAATGGTTGTGCTAGGAAAAAAGGTGTAGCAACTTACATCTTCCAAAGCAACAAGCAACCGCTGGGGTGACCTGTTGAATGCACAATAAATCAAACCTGACCCGGGGGGACTATTGAATTAATGATGTTTGGGACTTATGTCAACTCAAAAGTAGTCATGATTAATTTTATCTTAATTTCATGTGATTTGACATGGTTTATTTGGTTTAGTTTGATTTCAAATTGAGGGGATATTTTAGGGATGAGCTAGGTCAAGTTTGATAGATTTAATTTATGGACCATGTCATTGTGCGATGGACTCAGTGAGAAGGGCTATATGGACTTGTCCTATCTCAGATTTACAAATCCAAAGGGATAGTGGTAGAGCTAGCCAACCTAAGGGGTTTCCTTTTGGTGTGCAATAGTTGTGCTAGGAAGAAGAGGTAGAATTACATCTTCTAAAGCAAGGAAAAGCTGGGGTGACTGTTGTATAACAAATCAAACCCAACTTAGGGGTGACTCTTGAGTGAATGTCATTGGGGACATATATCAACTCAAGAGTAGTGACTAAGGGAGTTTTACTAACATTGCCCTAAATATATGATGCTTTCTTGGGAAAAAGTATTGCTAGTGGTGTCCTCCTAATCCATAAGTGAATATATTTTTTGTTTATATGTTTGTGCCTGTTGGTGTGTGAGGACCACACTGAGAAAGGGCTATTAGCCGACTTCTATTTTACTAGACCAAAGAATCTACATATTTATGGATGATTCTCCAACCATAGGGTGGTTACTAGGAAAGGGGTCCAATTTGATAGTAAGTAGTGTCTAAATGGGGTCTGCAAATGATGTGAACCAAATATAGTGCCACAGTGTTCTAGAGGTGTTATCAGCCAGAAAGAAAGCTATAGGTGTATAGGTGGCCATAAGGAGAAAGTGTAGACTTACATCGCCATGAGTGGTGTATCCTAAGGTGCTACCAACCAACCTAAGGTGTATCCATCAACATGAGTGGTGTATCTATCAGCATAGTGAGAACCAACCAACCAAACATGCCTGTCGGTGTGCAATGATCAATCTAGAAAGAAAGCATGTAGGCTTATAACTTTTCAAGCAGAACTAATCATCGATATCGTCATAATGGGACGATGTTCTCGACCTTGAGTGACTACTAAGTGGGGGGGCCTAAGGAAGGACTGGACCCAAACTTAAAGTAGTTAGGAGGTAAGGCGCTGCTAGGGGACTTAACCTAAACCTCAAATATACTTGACCTAATTAGTGGACAAAGGCCAAGAAAAAAGCATAAGAAATTCACATCCTCTTAAACGAAGCCAACATAAGGTAACTTACTGGCCACGCAATAAGGCCTACCAAACTAACAAGGTGCTCATCGGTGTGCAGTGGCCAAGTAAGGAAGGAAAGCATAGCAGACTTACATCCTCCAAAGAAAGAAGATGATTGGGTGACACACTAGCAGGGTAGCATATCAGCCCGACCCAAAGTAGTTGTTGAGTGAGTGTCGTTGGGGGTGTTATCTTAACTTAGAGTAGCCTGAAATAAAATATATGTGTTTATTTTATATGTTTGTGTGTATTTTGTGTTTGTATTATGTCGATGAAGGATAGGATGCCACTTTGGTTCTTTACACCTACCCTAAACATATCATGGAGGATTCACAAACAAGAATACTTTCAACATGGTAGAGATTGAATTCAAAATGGAATTTTCATTGATGATAATAATTTTCAAACATGATTTATAATATTTCTTTAAGTAGAGCCTGTTGATTGGAAGCATTGAACGCTCTCCCTTATGATTAATAATTTGATAAGATCCTCTTTTATAGGCCTTCTCTATTGAAAAAGGGCCTTCCCAAGTGGGTTCAAACTTGCCTCCCATCTTATGATGGGCAACAACCAGTCTCCTTAGAACAAAAATAAGCTCTCTTACTTGAAAAGCTCTAGGATGAACCAACTTATTGTGAGCTTGAACTATTTTATCTTTGTACAACTTGAGGTTTTGACATGCCCGTAGGCATCTCTTATCCAAACCTTTGAGCTCTTTTAACTGCAACTTGGCATTCTACTTTGTTGTGATCTTGCTATTCACAGCTATCCTAAGTGATGGGAGTTTAACTTTTAGTGGTAGAATTGATTCAGACACATACACTAAAGAGAAAGGAATAGACTATGTTGGAGTTCTATATGTGGTGTGGTAGGCCCACAAGGCTTTAATTAAATGCTCATACCACTATCTCTTGTTATTGTTGAGTGTCTCCTTTAGTATTTGGATTAGAGTTTTGTTGAAGGCTTCTACTAAGCCATTTTCCCTTGGGTAGTTGATTATAGATTATCTCCAATCTATGTTGTGTCTCTGCAAAGTTGTTGATCTCGTGCTCTTTATACATTAGATATAATTCATCGAGACACTCCAAACTTATATATATGGTTCTAAAAATTAGAGCACATGCTTAGCGTGACCTCTCTAAGCGAATCACCTTTCCATTTGGAAAAGTAGTCGTAGTAGTTATGATGACCGATGACCCTTAAAGAAGGAGGATCAATCGGACCCATTATGATGGTACCCAACACTTTCGAATGGCCATGAGGCCAATGTAGGATGTAAAATGTTGGGTGGTTGTTGTAGGACCACATGTATTTGACATTGGTGGCATCACCTAGTTGTATCCATGCAATCTCATTGATCATTGGTATCCTACTCTCTTGATCTTGGCTTTCATCTTCGGACTGGATTGGTTAGCTCCACATAATCTTGAGTGTACCTCGGTCATGATCTTATGAGCTTCATGCTTGTGTAAATAACATAACCACATATGATCAAAAGATCACTGGTATAAGACACCATCCACAAGAGCATAGGAAAGTGCTCTCTGCTTTAGCTGATGGGCTTGGGACTTCTCTTGAGGTAGTTTGCCTTTATTTAGGTAATCCATGAATGGTTGCCTCCAATCTAACTCTCATCCTTCTTGGCAATGGCAACCTCCCCTTCAAGAGAGTACTTTTTGATGAGTTTAATATCAATAAGGGATAAGACTTGTCTATTTTGGACCTTTATTGATATGAACTCATCCTCAGACATGCCAACTCCTTGGCAAGCTTGGCTAAAGCATACGTTATGATGTTCTCTCCTCGAGGAATCTTATAAATGGAAACCTCTGGATTTGGGCCAAATAACTCCATGGTGTACTTGTGGTAATGATGGAGCTTAGCTTTATAACCTTATAAGACCCAATTTCTTGGTTGATAACTAGTTGAGAATCCCCAAAGATGTTGATGTTCTGGATGCTTGGAGTAACAGCTAACTCTAGACCAGCAACTAGAGCCTCATATTTAGCTTCATTATTTGTACAAGGATTGGACAAATGATATGAGAATCTCACATCTAGTTTGAGTTAAGAGTTCCTACTATTACCTTTCTTGGAATAGTATATTATGGTTCTTCTCCTCTTTGAGAGAATGCGACACCATCAAAGTATATCTCCTAGCGGTGAATGCTAGTATCCCCTAAGTTCATGATTTGTTCATCAGAGAGATCATCACTAAATAGAGAGTCAACAGGAAGTGGGTGTGCTACTAAGATATCCGCTAACGCTTATCCTTTCACCACATGGAGGGGTATGAAGGTAATGTTAAACTATGAGAGGATCATGGACTATCATACTAACCATCCGAATAATGTTGGTCGTGTTATGAGATACTGAAGTGGATTGATCCTAGAGATTAAGTTCACCTTATAAGGAAGCATGTAGTGCTGCAACTTTTGGGAAGCAAAAATTAAAGCTAGGCAATGCTTCTAAATGGGTGGATAATTAGCCTCAGTAGCGATTAGATGATGGTTGAGGTAGTATAGTGCATTTTTCTTCCCCATTGGTTTGGGCCAACATAGCCAAAGGAGTCATCTAATGTAGTAGTGTAAAGTATGAGCTTGCAGGATAGGGCTGCTAGAACCGGATCATTAGGTAATGCTTGATTTCTTCAAAGTCATGCTCACACTAATCATCCACTTGAACTTGGCATCCTTTTGACAAGTCTGAGAATGGATGACATCTTCCGATAGGTTGGATATAAAGCATCTTAGATATGCCAACCCACTTGGAATGATCAGTTGAGTTAAACTTTTAGAGAGTGGCATTTCTAATATTTCTTTGATCTTCTCTGGATCAATTTCGATTCCCTAGTGTCAGACAACAAACCCAAGGAATTCCCTGAAGCTACTCCAAATGCACACTTTAGGGGGTTCATTTTGAGGTTAAATTGTATTAACTATTTGAAAACTACTCTCAACTCAAAGAGATGGTCTTCCTTTTCTCTACTTTTGACCATGAGATCATCGATATAGCACTAACGATGATGAATGAGTTCATCAAGATTGAGTGATAGCCTAGTATGCGGCATTTTAAGGTGAAAGGCATGACCTTATAGCAATAGATTTGATCGGGGTTCTAAAGTATGTTTCTTTCATCTTCAAGGGCTATCAATATTTGGTTATATCAAGATGAGCCATCCATGAAAGAGAAGACTGCATGAGATGCGGCAATGACCACTATCAACTCTGAGATTAGTAGTGGAAATTCATCTTTTGGACATGCCTTATTTAAATCCCTAAAATTGATGCATATGTGAATTTGGCCATTCTTTTTCTTAATTGAGACGATGTTGGCTAGGTATGGGTGCTTGATAGGGTTAGCGTGTAGGCTCTTTGCTAGTTTATGGACTACGTTAGGAGTCATCTCTTCATAACTCCATGCAAAATAGTCCTTAAACTCTGTGAATAGCCTAACTAAGTCATTAGATTCAATTTCATTCAACAAAGAAGCTGTATGTTGGTGGATCTTCTTGTTCTAAGTTGATTTCCTTGAGCTCATCGATGGTTGACTTGATCTCTTCTTCAAACTCTAGTGGTGCATCTTTGACTTCAAAATCATCTAGATCAAGTTTCTAAGCACTCATATGAGTTAATGTGATTTGAAAAGAACCTATTAGATTCCAAATGATTGGTGATGACTATAATCATCATCATTGGAGAATTGACGAATCTAGTCTGATCTTGAGAGCTTTTCCATTTGTTCTTTTAAATTATTTTGAAGTAGTCTAAACTATGCTTTGATCGAGTATGTGGAATTAACCCTTTTTTTGCTAAATTATGAACACAAGGCAAGTACCAATCAAAAGTTAATTCTATTAAATATTTATATGAGTCATCAAGTTCTACATCAACTTCTTGACTTGAGGATGATGCTCCCCGAAAGAACCTCTAAGTCTTCACTGGATGACTTAGGGCTTCCTTAACTACCAAACTCTTAGCTTTTGAGAGGAAAGTGGGGTTTAAGGTTCCCAACCAATGCCTAACTATTTCACATATAGACTTGAATAAACTTATGCTTTGAGCCTAGTCTTCATGCTATCACTCAAGTTCCACCTCCAAGGGAATCTACTACTAAGAAGAGCTGGTTGGTGTGCTAATAATATAATACTCATCCTATGAACTAGATTCTAAGTCTATATGGATAGTAGCTGTACTCCTGGTAGCTAGGATATATCTTCTATTGGATGACCAATTTGGAGGTTTTCCACCCTTGGGACTGCCTCTAAACTAGCCTCTTTCTCTACGTGGTGGAGGTCAGTTAGTTCTACCCAGATGTTTGAATGGAGTAAAGAACTATGGGTGGAATCTAATGTCAAGCTCCACTTCCTCCTCCAAGTCTATTTCTCCCTTTATTTTTTCTTTTCATTTTCTCTTTTCTTTTCTTTTTCTTTTCTCTTTCTTTTCTTTTCTTTTATTTTTAAACTTTAGCTAAGTTCATGAGAATGGACTTGTTGATTTTGAGGGGAGTAGTAAAGCATCCTCATATATGTCGACCTCATGAACTATAAATGACTTGAGATCTCTTTTGACACGATGATCCCACCTCTCACAAACTTCATACACTGATGTAGAGAGAATGGAACTATATTATTCTCATGCATCCATGGTCTCCCAAGCAAATCATTGAAAGATGTATCCGAGTCTATAGTGTGAAACTTGGCTTTGATCTTCCAATCATCTATCTCCAAGGGAAACACTATAGAGCCTAAGGCCTGTTGACCTCACTTTTAGTGTGATTCAATCTTCCCATCTTAGACTTAGTGTTCTAGATACTAAGACTTCCCAGTCAGACACTTAATAATAAGTAAACACTTAAGCTAAGCTAAAGACTTAGAAGGGTTAACCATAGGATTAGGTTATGCCTTATTAGGATAATCCACCCACCTACAACCCAAATCAATCCATGTTCACCTTCTCAAACCAAAATCAGTTCAATTCAAACATCAAATTCAAATCCAAATCAAACCCAAATTCCAAAACCAAATGATTGAAGCCCATGATCAAATCCAAACTTGAAACCCTTCCTAAGCCATGACCTATCCCATGGACTTAGCTAACTCTTAATCTAAATCAATCCAAAATTAATTGATTTTCTCATAATCAATTTATATCTTCAATCATCTTCCTAAATATAAATCAAATCTACATTCAATTGATCAAAACTAAATGAAACTAAATCAAATTAAATCAAAACCCTTCCTAAGCCATATTATTATCCCATGGACTTACTCTTGATCTAAATCAAGTCAAACTCAATTGATTTTCTCACAAATCAATCATATTTTCAATCATCTTCACAAATTTAAATGAAATATACATTTAAATCATCAAAACTAAATCAAACCAAATCAAAATCCAAACTTAAGCCACATGACTCAACTCCATGGACTTAGCCAAATTTCTTCATTCCAAAACCCAAATTCAATTGATTTTCTCATGAATCAATCATACCTTCAATCATATTTACAAATATAAATGAAATCTACAATCATCAAGCCAAACCAAAATCAACCCAAATCAAACCCAACTTAACCCTTTTGACTTGAACTATTCAAATGAACCAAAACCCATTTGAACCTAAGACAATTGCAATTGAATTTATATTTCAGTCCCAAATCCATATATAAACTCAACTAAATCAAAACCAAAAAATCAAGCTAAACCCAATTGGTCCACTTGACCCAAAGTGGTGTTAACCTATTTTAGCCAAGTTCTAATCTACCCAAATTGGATTGAACCAAGCCCATCAAAACCTCCCAACATGATTGTTGATCACCTAGGTTGATCAATCATCAATTAGGTCAAACCAAGTCAATTTGGTTATTTGACCAAGTCAACCCAAATATGAACCCAAACTAGCCAAATTGTATCTCCAAATCCTTGAAACCAATGATTCATACCAAATCAAAATCAATATTTGAATATGACTTGACCTTCAATTGAGTGAAACCAAACCCAATTGGTCCTCTTTTAACCCAAGTTGACCCAAATTGACCTAAAGACCAAATTAGTCAAATCAAAATAAACCAAATTGATTGCAACCAATGGCTCAAGTTCATTCCAAATTGATTGTTGAACTTGACCAAAGCCATGATTGGACCCAATTAAACCCAATTGACCTACTTAAATTGACCTAAATGTTCAAGTTGGCCTAAATAAAACCAAATCCAAATTAATTGAAATTAAAGCCTACAATAATCTTCAATTGGTCAACTAAACCCAAACACACCCGCCAATTTGTAATTTGGTCAAATTGGTCAACTTAACCCATTTGACCAAAATGAATTCAAATGAGTCAAAATCAAATCTAAGCCAAACTAAACCAAACCAATTGAACAAAAATATCCCAACTGATCATATGAACTTGACCCAACCCTTGGTTTGACCAATTGGCCAACTTGACCCAACCTAACCCAATTTGACCTAAATTAGTCAAATTGAGCCAAAACTAACCAAATCAACTCCATTTGACTTGAAATTTGGGCTAACCCACTTTTGGCTCATTTCAAATCTACCCAAATCAAATCCAATGCCAAATGATCATTCTACCCTTAGGTCAAGGTCATCACATTAGATAAATCACCCATGTAAGTGGTCATTTCCATTCCTTGGCCACTTGGTACTCTCCCCAATGGTCCAGACAGGCACTTAACCTGGGGTGGTTGGGTTGCCATGACCCATGGGAGGTGAAATCACCTCACCCTCCTCATTAAAGCATTTGAAACCCATAGGACACACATGATTCCTCCTTTGCGAACCTCCACACCTTCAACCAAGCCAAGCCAACTCACCTCCTCACATACCACTACTCCACAGAGATTAAATGACCACTAAAAGCCAAACTCAATCCCATCCAATCAAGATGGGGGTATACACCCCTCGTTTCCACTCAAACACACACAAAAATCATTCCTCAGAGCCTTAGCTACCCAAGATGCTAGAGCCATTCCCCAGCTCATTCTTCAATCAAAAATGCCATTCTATCTCGAAATAGGACACTCCTCATTCTTCCCTATTTCTCCATCAAACTCAAATTAACTTTGCATGCACCTTCTCTAGGCCTCGTCGAGCAAGAACGAATCATCTCCCAAGCTTCCTAAGCACTAGAGGTAAGATTTCAATCAAAGTTGAGCTCCAAATCATCAGTTCATGGCCTTTCGAGTGAACATCAAAGAATTGATTCAATTACTACTCAATAGGGCTTCATCTCCACTAGATGAAGCTTCCTCAATCGTTGCTACCAAGTCTTGAGCTCTGAGGTATGCTTCCAAAAGATCCTTAGGCCAAAATGGGTTGGATTTTGAAGAAAACTTGTATCTCATGTGATCTTAGTTGGATCCCCTCAATGATGTCATGAAGGTGTGGGATCCTTTTAGTTGATCCAAGCTTCGGCTTCATCAAGTGAGCAATGGTGAGCGGACTTCATTCTCCCTCACTCACGTGACATTAGATCAGGCACCATCCATTCATGATCAAAATGGATGGGATTAGATCCACTAAATTGATCGATTTAATCCTATTAATTTATGTGGGATTAATGTAGCCGATCTTAGATCGGATGGCGGGAAAACACATCCACGCCACGTGCGAGTCGATAAGTTTTAAGTAGCCAATGCTACGGTGCCATGTGTAAAGTGTTCTGCATCAGCGTGCCACGTGGCACCAATAGGATTAGGCAATTAGGCTTAATCATTTTTAATGGCTGAAACTTCTAAAATCCTAAAAAATCATAGAGAAATATAAAATGATAATAAATACTCATTTTAAAGATATTTCAGAGGAGAATTAATTAAACATGATCTTAACTAATTTTGAATAGTAATTAAAGTTTATTTACAAAATTTATTAGTTTAATTACTCCTTAATTACTTGAGCAATTAATTCCAAATTTTGTGGGTTAATTTAATGGGATGGCCTCTGCATCCCATGATTTTCATGGGATTTATTGCTCACTTAATTAGGAAAATTTACTAATTAAACCTTAACTACTCTTTTAAGTTAATTAATGATTAGTTAATCCCATGAATAGCAATAAATTGGTTAATTAAGTTTATTAATCATTATTGATAAGTGAACTAAGGAATAGGGTTGGGACCCCATTCCTAAGTTCATTTCACCCTTTTTTTAAAATGAAATTAGATTTAATTAATTAAATCACTTAATCAAATTGAAATCATAATCACATCAGACCTTAATTAATTAAATCATGGGGTAGATCTTTGGGTGTTTAATAACTAAAGGAGTTTGATGAAATTATGGTTAGTCCACATGTGTGGGAAAACCATAAGAGTGATTGATTAAGTTCCCTTAACTAACTATTAATCATAAGCCAATTGCATTAGGCCCCTTTTATTTCTAGGATCATTG
The DNA here is from genome assembly GCA_021442155.1 of Cymbidium sinense. Lineage (NCBI taxonomy): Eukaryota > Viridiplantae > Streptophyta > Magnoliopsida > Asparagales > Orchidaceae > Cymbidium > Cymbidium sinense. The sequence goes on from CM038222.1 coordinate 24,022,764, forward strand.
CAAGTTTATTTTCCATGCATATCATGTTGGCTTATAATTATTTAGTTAATTACTTTAAGGTGACATAGGTAAGGGTAATTAATTCTTCTAATTAAGGGTTCAACTTAATTAACCCATAAAATCAACTTAATTACATTTCCTTAAATTAAATCAAATCACTAATGTGGAAATGGGTTTAAAACAACAAGTGATGATTTCTCTTCTCCTCTTTAAATCAAATCAAATGCAAAACTTAATTAATAAGAAGCTTTGGTTTCTTTAAAATAATCTTATTTGA